>JAODVQ020094371.1:0-17114 GCA_025400075.2 Phenganax stokvisi
ATCTCAAAATCAATTTTGCCGACTTATGGTATGTTTTCGCGTGGACGGTCACATACTAGCACAATAGCCTCAGGCCTAGCTCTAACTACCGATGCTCTAATTAGCGCTAATTATTTTTTCAGCAGCGGCGGCCGTATGGCCGTGGCTGCATGTGCTTCGCTAGTCTGGCGTAGCCTGCCTATTTTACCCGTGGTGCTTTGCCTGCGGCTCATATGCGCGTGAACATTGCAATTACCATCACGTGAAGTAATTGCAGCCAAACTCCCGCCAAAACTTACTTTCATTACCAAGGCCATGACTACCTCGGGTGAACAGAAAGTGTTAGTCTCTCTCAAGTGCACTGCTAAACTGATCTTTAGAGCGCCGACCTGTCCTGTGGTGCGCAAATGTCGCATGACTCTGCGTGGCAGCCGAGGTATTGCTTCTAGTGGCCTCTAACACCACTTACCCTCTTCTTGTGTACTAATCTTGGAGGACGCTTGCCAGCGGAGGAGTTTCAAGGTACCATCTGGACTACTAGGATCACGTTATATTAGCTGTATAGCCTACTGGTTTATGTTGGGGTTTATAGCTGCCCCACCTATTCCAGGTCACCCATCTCCACACTCTCTATAGGCTGGCTATTTTACTGTAACAGGATTGGGTACTTGTTATGTAACCGCATTTCGTTTATGCAAATCTTAGTGGACATTCCATGTTGCACAGTTTTTTTGCCTGTCACAGGCAAAATATGGTCTAAGGCGGGCCATGGCGATTTTTTGTGGGACAGTTAGGTGAAATTTGTCAGTGACCTGGCTTAAATTTGGAACAGGTGCGTCAGTCGTGCCCATGCTATATACGAAATTGGAACAAGTGTGTTGCTCGTGCCTATGCTATTATTATAGTGGATAGCTGTACTTCAGCTGGGAGTCTATACGAGAGAATAAAGCTGTTTTTGCAACAAAAGACCTCACTAACTTGTTAATTCACTTATACAGTGTATCTAAGTTCTGAAAATTACTGGTGCTAACGAAAAGCCATGAAGTGCAAATCCTTAACGCTAGTATGCATGCATATAATAAACCAACCATGCCTCTCTGCCTTTTGTAGAGAAAAAAATTGGACTATAGAGCTAGATTTGAACCTGTGCCAGAGATGTCCATTTTACCGCATAAAAGCACACTGAGCACTAGGGTATAGAGACAGTACTGTTAAGCCAGATTGAAAACATGAGAGTCATACGCAATATATGCACGTGTACAAAATGCTTTATCTCCGCAACGAACGAAATTTGGCCAAAATTAGGAAGATCATGCGACGTTATGCATACAGCACAAATTGCATAGGAAAAGCTTCACGGAGAAGCGAGCTAGCCCCAGGACAGACACACAGACAGACAGACAGAACGACTACTGTAACCCTCGCTCATGCGTGCCGAGGGTTAATAATGCAGTGCAATAACTGCACATAATAATGCAGCGCAATAACTGAACATTTCAGTGACCCAGTTGGTAGTGTTGTGGAAGTTTCACTTGGCACTGTAGCTGTAGAACACCAGGAAAAGCACTGAGAGCAATAACATAGTGAGAGGCACCATACTACTATGTATGTCCAGAAGCTGTAGCTATGTAGTTGCTCTACAAGCAATGTTTGATTGTCCTCTGTGCTTGCCCTGGTGCTCCACAGAGAGCTCCAGTACCTAGAGCTACACTTCCGTGGCATTGCAAACCGGCTTACTGATCATGCAGCTTTCCCGTAGCCTATGTGCTCTCTCCTTGCAGCTTTCACACTTTCTCCTGGCTGCCTTCTTCCCTGGTCTCATCTTCTGTTGTGCCTTTAAATGCAAAAGCAATCAGAATGGCCAGAAGTCACGTGATCAGCAACCATGTGAACGTTTACCGAATGTTCCAATCCTTTGCAGGTGACCAAAGATAACATAAAAAAGGTAATTGGAAACCTCAGCGAGGGATCCATGACCGTAGTGTTTGTACAAGGTGTCTACAATTTACTGCTCATCGAGGATGTGAATAACTTTTCTGCACTCACATTGTGTCACAAGATTATCAGTGGGATATGGATCGGGGTGGGGGAGGTGGCCAGGAGTGACTTATCGCCAGGCGGAGTAAGAGGAAGAGGGTGTCACTCTACTACTAGCAGTGTTCGAGGAAGACAGGTCACGACAGGAACTGTAGCAGGTGGTCGCAGGAAATTTGAACTAAACTTGAAGAGGAGGTACAGCAATACCTGTCTATAATGACCATATCATGATATGAAAAAGTCCTAACTTTAGGGTGGTGGTGTCTTTCTTTTATTGAGGTTAACAATCAAGTGTGCAAGCTAATTATGTGGGGTGGTCACTATAGACAGATTGCACTGTATGTTTTTTCAGTTTGTGGTGAATCTTACTGATCAGTTTTGGTGTTACTTTGATCTTTATCAAAGAAACATTGTCCTATTATTCATATCATACATATATTATACTTGTGGGTTGCATTGGAATATACTTGTCTGTCAGACTCTTCAAAACAATAGTCATGTCTTTAAAGGCGTCTTCCCTCTGACGTGAGACCTTTATCAGTTGTACAGTATATTATATATTGTAGGTGGGTGTGAGTATATACCAGTGCTCTATTCCATAGGTTTGGTGACAGTCGATCTAGTCGGATGTTAGAAGCTGCTCAGAACAAGTCTGCCACATCTTGTATGTCACTGTATATACCTGTTTTAGAGAGTAGTGGTGTGTTCATTGATTGTTGTGTATATTATAGCTTTGGTTCCATTGAAACCTGGCGATTAGGTTAGTAGAGGATATTTCATTCAATAGGATGTTTCATCCTTAATTCTCAATGTTCCATTGTCTGCCAACCACCTCCACTGTTATAACACTTTTAGACAGAGTCGTTAACTCTCTTTACTCATTACCAATCTTCCAGCTCTCTATCTCTCTATGTGTACATTTCTTTTCCTCCTCACAGCCTCATTCTACAAGACAGACTCTCCTACTCCTTCACCAGACCACACCCACTACAAGCCCCTACTTCCAGAGACAGGCGAGACGTAATCTCACTGTCAATCTCTCTCTGGAGGGAGGAGAGACACCGGCAGTCCTGGAGCATCATCTCTGGATAAATTTCGGACCCCTCAGACAACAATATAGAAGCACTAAAGAATCATATAGCATTTACTTTGTGGTAGCAAATTTAATTCCACTATGACAATATGCTTTGTCGTCATACAAGTGGAGTGGTGGAATTGATAGGAGAAGTGTGGTGAAGAATGGTATGGACTATAGTGTTAATAACAGTCATATCACAGTCACCCGTCAGAACTATGTCGTAGATATCCTGGTATAGCTCCAGTAGGTCTTTCACCTGTCCAGGAAAACAGAAAGCACTTGTTCCATGTCATAAAAGTATGTTATCCAAGCTAGGCTACAAAGAAAACAACCAAGTCTTGGTTTCAAATTAATCATAAATGCTAAGGTATATATACACTTGCAAGCTAGGGATAGGATAGTAGTGATGGTGGCATATGTGTACATAGCAAAACTTTAGCTCACATCATGATTGAGAAATCCTATCTTGAGAACATGGTGTGTGTGGGGCAATCCGTCAGACATTTTGGGATCACCTTGTGAGTCTCCTGCCAGTATCACATTACTCCTACCCTATGATTATAATACAAAAGTTTGTTACTACCAGAGGCGACTAAAACACCCCCTTTGTGGGCTTTTATACAAACAATACCAATAATTATAGTACATATGTGTTGTGGAGTGCAGGCACGTTATCTACTGAGTAAAATGGCTGATAGTTAGTACATGTATTACATGGTATATAGCAGGTGTGTCTCAGCAGCAGAGATTCTCTTTAAGAGACTCAATCTATGTGTAGGATCTACGTACCACAATGAATGGTTCGACAGCAGCAAGTTGTTCGGGTGACTTTCCCTTGTTGTAGCTGTGGACTAGTGGCTGTGTGTGACTGACTGCTACCCCAGCATCGTTGAAGATGAGTCTGTTGGAGACCACATGAAGGTTGGGGCGAACAGCGGAGTGTTGTCTGAACACCTCGAGTAGAGTATCTAGATGATATTAATAACAGTAACACTTGCAATTTTGGGGGTTTAATTTCGTGAATGGAGCTGAGCTATACAGTGATTGCTAGCATGTGTTAAAAGACAACAAGGAATTGATTGAAACAGTTCAGTAATAAAGCAAAGACACATTAATAGTCTTTTGTCTCTTCAGCTACTATAAATAATATGTATAGGAACATCATGTGCTACAGGTGACACATTGAGAGCACTAAAAATGACCACTAAATAGATAGTGAACATCAATACATACCTCCCAGTCCAGCAGAGAATACCAACAGAGGAATATCAAATGATGCCAACTCACTAAACAGCTCCTCACACTTGTCCCTGAGCAGAAGTTTAAAATTACAATAAATCACAATTTCCTAGGAGCAGGAACCTAACTATGTATAATGGAGGCAAGCAATGCTACACAAGTTAGTGGCTAAGAGACCATCTGAGATGGAGATCTCTCAATAAGGGACATCCCTGTCCAGTCTTCCAAATGAAGTTGTGTATCATTTGACCTCCAATACCTTATATCAGCACTAAAACATTTGATACAAGTGTTGTAGTTAATACATTACCTGAATTGGATGTTGGCATGTGATACCATCTCAGCTATCTGACTCTTTCTGACCTGTGCTTCTATCATCAGGTCATGGTTACCTTCCCACCTACAGATAAGAACACCCCAATGAACTAATACACTACACTACGATTGACAACTCAGAATCCCAAAATCAGGCTGTTATTTCAGTCAATATTGTGACTGTTCTACAATAGAGCCCCTCTAATAATGGACAACTTGGAATTGTATGTGGCATAATCCCTGTACTTTGATGGTGTCTACCCAGGGAATGCATTCACCAGGATATGAATTTGAAGTATTAGAGCATCGGTAGATGCTCTATGTAGGGATGGCCCGAGTGAAATCTCACGTGATCAAGGCCAGGAACGACGACTCATAACTTGGCCAAAACAAAAGGGAAAGCTTTAGGAACTCACCGGTCTACGTTGAAAGTCGACATACAGACATAGATACGCTAAAACGCTGCCTGGCTATCCTAAGCGCTTCGCGTTAGAAATCGTTCACAACAGTTTTTCAGATTTCAGTGTCATCAGCATCACCAGCAGCATCTCTTCTTAAGTCCCGATATCTCCATAAGGCTGGCGTGGCTAGCTAGCATGTAATTCATTGACACTGTTGTTATAACGTACTACATTTCGTTATACTCAATATTTACCATTTGATCATGTGTTCAATCTTCTCTTCCAAACTGATGTCTCTGTATGGAGCATTGTATACTGCAACCACACGACACACATTTTCAATAACATTACATGGCAATCTCGATGGGGTGGTACTTATCTGCTAGTTTCAGAGCCTGAAAAGAAAACAGTAGTATTATCTCCTTAAAACTGCAGCTTTTACATGAGAGAGACTTCGAAACTTTCACAAATTAAATGTGTGTGAGTATGAAAACATTTAGAATGTGATCCAGTGAAAATGAAACCATACAACTATGTTGTTAAAAAACTCTACCTCCTTAAAGAGACTTACTCCTATAATTTTAGTTCTAATCCATCTAACAATTTTGGTCTTCTAATCCAGTCAAATTGGAGGGACTCTGTAGCATATAATTATTATACATACCTTGTCTCTGTAGGACTGTGGCATCAGATGAGATTTTTCCACCACCTCTGAGAGAGAACACGAGAGCAGTCAAGAGTAGAGAGGAATGCTATAGCTATAGGACATACTGTATGAGGTGAAGCCTCGATCTCCGTTGACCCAGTATTGTGTCAGAGTGTGGTCGAAATCGGACAGAAACTATTGGTAGGTGGGGTAAGTATGTGTGGGTAAGTGGGTGTGTGGGTTAGAAGAGGTGTTAAAAGTGTTCAAATGAGAATAAGTGGTATATATTGCAAAATGGAGATATGTGAGTTAAGGAGGTAAAAGATAAGATAAGGGGAGTGCATAGCAAGACTCGATAACTTTAAACATTTGATATTGAAAATGCCTCTACAAAAATTGTATAATCTCACCAGCAACTTGTCAGGACCGTCCTGAGCCATTGCAGCCAATTTCTGCATGACCTCATCCCTGTTCCTGATGTAGACATTTGCACCAGCTAATACTGAGTCCAACCCAGCATCAGATACCTGCACACGTTGTTTATTTACATGTTTAGCCTTACTTTCTGAGTCACCAACCTTAGAGTTGTTCATCATTGAATCATCAAGGTGGGCGTAACGTCTACCGGCTTTTAAAACGGCGGCGCGCGCTGCTCATTCACGTGAGCTACAGAGTTTCACGTGAAAATTGCCGCCAATTACCCGCGAAACTCGAAGACAAGAAGGAGCCTGGGTAAAAGGACGCGGATGGCTGCCCCTGGGGAGCAAGAGGTGTTAGTCTCTCTCGAGTGCACGGCTAGACTGATATTCAGACCGCCGGTTCGCCCTGTGGAACACAAGTGTCGTGTGACCCTGTGCAGCAGTAGCCGTACTGCTGGCCTCCAACACCACCAGTTGCCCTCTTCGTGTGTACTAATTCTTGAAGGTGGCGCCTGCCAACGGAGAAACTTCAAGGTATATACCACTCCATTTCAACCTGCTTCGTTTGAGAGTTTAGTGGCTCTTTACTGGACGACAGAGGGCTTTGAGCTCCATATGTACATGCATACATACGTGTACATACATATTATAACTGCCTCTCCTACCAGGTCCTCCCCCACACACAATCACTAACTCACTAATTCTGGCATAGCAGATTTTATCTGAAAATCATTCACGTATACTAGTACAGTGAAACCTCTACAATAAGGACACGGTCAATGTTACTGTCCTCTTTTCAGAGGTTGAAGATGTAAACATGATGTTACACACTATTAGTTAAGTGAGTGGTGGCTGGTGGTACCGGCTTATGATTGAAGCCAACCAGTAGCTACTGACCAATGAGGGCAGTAGCCAGGTTTCACTGAATGTTCTCATCATCCTCTACAGGTGACCAAGGATAACATAAGTAAGGTAATGGCTCGGATTGGTGAGGGATCAATGACCGTAGTATTTGTACGTGCCTGCTGTGACGTACTGGTCATCAAGGAAGTAATTGAAAGGAGCGCACTCACATTGTGTCACAAAATTATCAGTGGGATATGGATGGGTGTGGGGGAGGTGGCCAGGAGTGACTTGTCGCCAGGTGGAGTAGGAGGAAGAGGGTGCCACTCTACTACTAGTAGTGTTCGAGGGGGACAGGTCACGATGGGAACTATAACAGGTGGATGCAGGAAATTTGAACTAAACTTGAAGAGAAGGTACAGCAATATCTGGTCTACAGTGACTACATTGTGATGTGGAAAAAGTAGTACTTTAGTGAAGTGGTCTCTGTGTCATAGTGATTAACAATCAATGGTGCAGGCACCTTTGTAATGCAGTAATTTGGTCTTTATATAGGGTGGTTATATAGGGTGGTCACTATAGATGTTATACTGTTTGTTTTACAGTGTGTGGTGGATAAGAAGTTATCTTACTGGTCATTCAGTGTTTTGTTATCTTTATCAACCAAACATTGTCAAGAGTTCCATTTACATGGACAAAATTAAACTGGTTTGGAAACTGGTTTATGTGGCGTTTACGCGTACATGTCCTAAACCGGTTTAGTATTAGAAGTGTGTAGGAAATCAGTTTAGACCCAACGGTTTCTATGTCCGTGTAAGCGGGCTCTATTACATACACATGTGGTTGCATTAGTATAAACTTGTCTGTAAAACCCATCAAAACAATAGTTGTGTCTTTAAAGGAGTCTTCCCTTTGATGTGAGACCTTTATCACTTCTAGAGTATATTAGATATTGTAGGAGTGTGTGAATATTATATATTTTACTAGTGCTCTCTATTCCATAGGTTTGGTGACAGTCGATCTAGTCGGATGTTAGAAGCCGCTCAGAACAAGTCTGCCACAGCTTGTATGACACTGTATAATAATACTGTACATGAGCTAGAGCTAGAGAGCTCCATTGGAATCTAGCCATTTGATTATGGTTTCATTAGTACATAGGATATTTCATTCAATAAGATATTTCCTTCTCAATGATCCAATGTTTTGCTGCCCATCAACTCCACTGTTATAACACTTTCGGATGGAGTTGTTAACTCTTTTTACTCACTACCAATCTTCCAGCTCCCTGTCTCTCATGAACAATTTCTTTCCCCCTGCACAGCCTCATTCTACAAGACTGAATCTCCTACTAGCGTGGAGTCCTTCCTCCCCCAGACCACACCCACTACCAGCCCCTACTTCCAGAGACAGGCCAGACGTAATCTCACAGTCGATCTATCTGGAGGAAGGAGAGACACCGGCAGTCCCGGGGCATCGTCTCTGGATAAATCTCGGACCCCTCAGAGTGGGGGCTCGGGTCATCTAGGTCCCCGGAAGGCGGCTCTAATCGCCAGGAAGCGACTACCACTGGAGGACATAGGGGACCAATGGAGCAGTAGTAGTAGTAGTAGTGGTATTGGACAGCCTCACAGCAGTATGAGAGATTACGTCACTACTCTGGACGAGCCCCCCAACAGGGACGGGTGAGTCAGCGTCTGTTGTTCACGACGCTGTGCAATAAGTCTGTTTTCGCTTGGGACAAATAACTGTTATTACAAACATGTCATATAGTCTCCCGGTAGAGCTAATTTTATTAGGCAATATGGCATGTACTCTAATGTATTGTATTGTATGTAGGTCTATATGTACTTTTCAATTGAGGGTGTAATTTCATTATCTGGGATGTTTACTAAAATAAGATGCAATAATTTATGAACAGCCACCAGGGATTTCCAATTTCTTACATTCAACCCTGTGTTATGAGTCAATCTCCTCTTTACCAGGACATATTGTATACTACATGTACACATATAGCTGTATTTTGTGTATGCATACGTAGTAAAGTTAGTATCTTTTCATTGTGTATTTTAATCAATGTGATGAAATGAGGCAAGCTGCACAAAGAACAATTTAACAACCCACAGGGCAATCTTATAGTAGAATCTCTTTAACTCTTAACTTCTTGGCGATATTTTCTCATCAAGTCAGCGCAAAATTAATAGTATCACCAACTTTGTTCCAACCTCCCATGATGATATGTAGTTGTTTGAAATTATCTGATTAAATGTTTGTTTAATTAATGACAGGTTTGCTAATCTGGGTAACACTTGTTACATGAACGCCGTGCTCCAAGCTCTACTCGGTCTGGAGCCGTTTGCAGAGGATCTGTTGAATCAGAGGCTAGTCAAGAGAGTTGATCCTCACTCTCTCTGCCGGTAGGTATATGTGTACTCTGGCATATTACTGCAATACACTATGTGATTTATAGTATGTACGCAGTATAAGGTTTTAGTGTTCTAACTATGGGATACACTAACTCGTATGCACACACTGGCAAACCTTTGTAAAACGTATTTTAGCAACTGGGAAATACTGCATTTTATAAAGACTTAAATGCATGTGGATACAGAATAACACATTTTACCAGTACATTATAATGTAACATTAATCGGCGGTATTTTTGCATTATTACATACATATATTTCTGTGTGCTTAAATTTCAGCATGGTTAAGTTTTGCCACCAAACGTGTGCGTATATGCATATGCACAATATTTTCACGTTTAATATTGCTGCCCATGCAAATGATGAAAATATTTTTAAAACGGCAAACATTTCCTGATCTATGGTACATCAACTGAGCCAAGTCTGTATTCTTAACCCTCTCATTGTTAAGAATGATGTATCTACTGCTGAAATCAAAACGGGCCAAAGACAGCTATGACTCTCAGAAGATTCTACTGAAGAGGATAAAGTCTGTCATAGAGTCCAGCCGACCAAAGTTCTCCGGATACAGGCAACAGGTTGGTAGGTTACATCACATTTGCATCACATCTGTATTAGTATATATACGTATGATGTGCCCAGACTAAGTTTAGTGGTGGTGAAAATTCTTATTTTGCAAGTTGAAAATTGAGCCTTCTTGTGTTATTAGTTACACCAATGTACATAAGAGATGTGGTAAAATCAGTTTAGTGGTAGTTAAAAATCATTTAGTGTGGTTGGAGCTGACCTGTGTAGGCACATTACTGAGTAATGTATGTAGATTTGTGTGAAATTTGATCATCAGTGGCTACATATGTATATAGATTTGTCGAAACAGCTAATAATATAATGGTACTGGGATCACAATTTTGCACACCGAATACACACACTTGCAACCTTTGCAATAGCAAGGAATCATTCCAATGTGTATGCACTATGCATACTGCCACACCCTTAATTATTGCGCTACTCTATAGTGCTATATCACGCTGACGGCCACTATTTACTGTGCCACTAATGTGGCTCGCAGTGTCCATGGTGTTAAGGACACTACTTGCCACAATAGCGAACTCTATATGAGACTATTAAGATGGTCTAGATGTTAAATTTTGAGCTGAAAATTTGAATATTGCTGATGCTAGAAGAAAATAATATACATGTGTATCACTGAATTTGTATGTGGAATGATTGGAGTGGAATTATAATATGATATTCTCTATAATACTTGTGATATCTATGTGTACACTATATAACCTCTGCTTGATGTGTGTAGTCCTATTAGATCGACTGACAGACATGACAGCGGGTCCGAGGTGAGAGGTTCTTCACCACCCATCCTTGTCTCTCTGCTCTGCTGCCCGGGACTGGGTCAGTACTGGTCCTCATGTAGCCTAGCATCTTTGTCAATCTAGGCTGTAGTCTCAGAGCTAGCGTGACGGCTTCCGTACCAATGTTTGTACTGTTGATTGTGTTAGTGATGTGTTCCAACTCTCTTTCTCGTGCAAATCTCAAAATGTCTGTCACGTTACTGCAATTCACAGCTACCAATGAGGACTCTACGAAACCACTCCCCTCGCTCTCTTCCTCCTCTTCCTCCTCTTCGTCCTCATCTTCTCTGCTGGTCACCCAGGTACAGGCATCTCGAACCAGCCCTGTCAGGATCTCACGAAATGCCTCGGCCTGCCAGCTCCTGTCACAGGAGAGCTCAGCTGACACTGCCACCTCTGCCACTTTCTCTAGGTCTTCGTAAAACAGTAGCTCCTGACTCTTAGTTTTCCTGTTCAGAATGTCTACCACCTGAAGTATATAGAGTGGTTGGAGCATGGAGGAAGAAATTCTTTTGTAGCTTGATCAAAATAGTCTATATACGTCCTATTTATAATTATTGCCTTAGGAAGTCTCAAAGGTGGCCATTCAGGTTCTCTTTCTTTGGAGTCTAACTATTTCTGGAATTTTGTTTTTACGGAGGTAGTGTTGTACTACAGTGAAACCTTGTTTAATTGAATACTGTTAATACGAAATCCCTTTGGCTCTAAAAGTCCCTTCTATAAGTGTACACTATGTAACTACGCTTTAGGTGAAACTCCTGTTTTTATGAACATTTTAAGCTGATCCCCTGGAGTTCACTTTAGCAAGGTTCCTCTGTATCTCAAGTGTGCTGTGTAGTTCAAGCTTAAACTCCCCCATTTTTTCGTGTATGGTGTGAGTGCTCTATTGGATGGGAGTTTGGCCCCATAACTTTCAGATGTGTACAGCTGATGCATGTACCTTTCGGGATTTCAGCCACCGCCTACTGTGTAATTATGGGAACTAAATTTGCTACACACCAAGTATTACTACTAATGTTCACTTTATTTAAAAAATTATTTTTAGCACCAACATCTGTTTTGGTTGTGTTTAGAGTATCACAGGTAATTATATGAAGTTGATAATTTTTGAAATAAAATTTGGCCACGACTTATTTAGTGATCCTGGTGGAGGAACGTTTACTCAGGAATAGTACAAATACCCTCCCTCCACCCCACACTGTAGTACAATACACTCACAAGAAATTTTCCAGCTATATAGAGTGCATCGTCCAATATTTCTGCATTGTTTCTCCCATGTTCCAGTTCAGCTCGACTACATCCATGAAAACTGCCACTGTTGCTGTTGGAGACTGGATAATTGTACACTGTGTCCACACTGTATAGTAGGAAGGCCACCAGTAGAAACACATGCATTGGTTGAAATGAAGTCTTCATTTTTCTAGTTTACAATAATATGTCTTCAGTAGTAATATATTTTTTAGTTCTCTCTCTTTATCTCTCAGCTTTTGCCTCTAAACTGCAATGTGGTGTCAATTTCACTTTTTATCCATTTTATACTAGCCCCCCACACTGTAGTATTGTGTAATAGAGGTATTGTTTGTCATGATGATTGCATGCACAGAACACAAAAAATCAAATTTCGAGTTCGGTTTTCAGTCAGTATAATTTCTGAAATCCCTAGTGGACAGTTGTTTAAGAAGCAAATACTGTAGTTTATTCAACATGCGTGCCCTGTGATACAGTGTTGCAACAACTGCGCTGTGGCAGTGTTTAGGATGCACATTTGAAGAGTTAATGTCAATATGTTGGGGACTGCTTGTCAAACTCTCCCCCTCTCTGTTCAATGATTAGTTTGATTCTATACACAATTTATTGTAGGGATAGGATTAACCGTCCCTACTGGTCTAGGGACATGATCAACCGTCCCTACTAGTTGTCAGTGAAAGTAAATGAAACTCGGTAGTTGTGTATTTATTTTGGACAGGATTTCTTCACATCCAAAGGTTGTCTTCGATAACGCATTTGGAATCTGTAGGGATAGCTACAATATAGATTATGTGTATACATTCAATGCTTGTTTAATGTAAACCTTTGCTATAGCGTACGGTTCACCCAACCTCAATGAAGGTTTCTTGCAAGGCACATTTTTAACTGTCTCAAAATTGTGCGTTCAATACCGATTGTACGTGGTTTGTCACTGATACACGTATTTGGTAAACATGGCCTCATCAAGTATAACAAAACACTACTTACTGGTTACTTAACATTGTGCTTAATAATAATGACTTTGCTAAGATACGAATAATAGTGGTTGATATTATACCCTACTGTTTAATGAATGATGTCATGAATAATGAGTGGTTTACAAAATGTCAAATACTACATAGTTTCCCCCCAGAAACTATGATTAACCATAACTCTGTGTTTGATTGTAGTTTGAAATATCAAACTGATCATAGGGATCATTTGGTCCTCATTGTCTGCTCTCTTCTGTAGGTCCCTAGTTTGTCTCTTGTGTCCTCCATGGTTGTGTATACTGTTAATTTATTACTATTACTGATATTTCTCTCTCCTCTCTCTCTATCTCTGTCTTGTATTTCACTCTCCATCTCTTTCTTCATTTCTCCTGTTCTTCCCCTTCTCCTGGCCCCCTCCACTTTCTGCCTCTCTTCTCTTCTCTCCTTTCTATTTCTCATCCTTCTCCTCTGCTCTTCTCTCTTTTCCTCTTTTCTCCCCTGCATCTCCTCATTTTCCTACCTCTCTTCTCCCTCCTCTGTTCTCATCCCTGACTTGCTCCATCACATGTGCCTATATTAAGGTGGTGGTGTGGTGACCATTTCAATCATGCTTCATAATGTCTGATCATTGGACAGAGCAAGAGAGTTTCCCTTACTCTGTTCATCCATCCATTATTTTCTGTTTCTCTTCTTCGCTATATACTCTCTATGTCCTGCATAGGATGCTCATGAGTTGCTAACACAGTGTCTGGATCAACTGAAGGACGACTGCAGGGTTAAAATTAAAACTGTATCATCTGAAAATGAGCCATCACAGGTACCACATACCTCTGTGTATAGTATTTGTAGATACAATCTGCCTTATAAACAGGTGTACCACGATCATTATGGTTCTGGAGTTTACTTCAAGGCATATAGAATTCCCTAAGCACCAACCAGATCCATGCAATGTTATGTATCTACACCTTTTGTCAACACTCAAGTTAAGCACAGTGTCTAGGAGGTAACAAGCATAAGCTATACACAGTACCAACAGTGCTGTGTTGTTCTATAAACACTGCTAATAATTGTTCGCAATTGTGTCGGTGTGATTTTTAGCTTGATTTTCTAGCATTGTTGGTGTACACGTTTGGTTTTACAAATAGCACCGTTTTTATCTGACAAAACAATAATTTAAGTCCACATCACTATCCTCAGTACTACACAAGTTGTATGGCTCATTCATCATTACCACCTTGAGTATAGGTAATGTGTGTCTATCTCTCTGTGTGTAGGTTGTTCTTATGTGTCCTGTCGTCAGAAACTTTGAGTGTGAAATGTGTCGCACCATCACTTGCAAAAGGTACGTATAGCTATAGAGAGAGCGATCAATGGTCGGCCGTCAGGAATAGTCGGACACCCTCACCGAGAAAACGGGACTGAAGAGGCGAGGTATAGGGGCATGATTTGACAGATAATATTCAGTACTACAAGCTACAAGAATTTGACCAGCATCCATGCCTTCCTCTAGGAGCGGTGAGCGTTTAAAGTCTGCGTCCAAAGATATGTGTGATCGGACAAAATAATGAATCGTCGGACGCCTTCCGTTGCATAGGCATGCAGACCTCAACAAATAAAGTAATGCTACCAGTGTATAGCTCAGTCTTCCTGCTAGCTCAGGAGCACCTAGCCGTTCACATTTGCTATTGAGAGTTTTTACTGCCAGGCAAAATATACGGTAAGGTCACGCCCTCATTGATCAGACGCTTACAGTAGCTATACTTGGTGGCTGTATCAGTGGTGAGAAACGCTAAAAGGCTGGAATTTGTCCATTTTGCATCACATCTATAGAAATACTTCCTTTTCTATCATTTCAACCCTAAAAATAACCCTGTATCCAGAGATTTCGACACTTAGTTGATAAAAGTAATACTTCTGTAAGTTACGCGGTAAACTTTTGGTTTTACATAAGAGAAAACAGTATTCTTTGCGAAAAACTTACATTTTAGGTATCTCATGATTAAATAAGAAAGCAGAGTCAAAAAATGGCTATTCTGACGTCCCTTAAACACTATATTTCACAAAATTATAAATTATAATAGCCAATATTACATTATCATACGAATATTCGCGTCCGACTTTTGAAGTCGTGACCTTACCGTATATTTTGCCTCGCAGTAAAAACTCTCAATAGCAAATGTGAACGGCTAGGTGCTCCTGAGCTAGCAGGAAGACTGAGCTATACAATGGTAGCATTACTTTATTTGTTGAAGTCTGCATGCCTATACAACGGAAGGCGTCCGACGAATCATAATTTAGTCCGATGACGCATATCTTCGGACGCAGACTTTAAACGCTCACCGCTCCTAGAGGAAGGCATGGATGCTGGTCAAATTCTTGTAGCTTGTAGTACTGAATATTATCTGTCAAATCATGCCCCTATACCTCGCCTCTTCAGTCCCGTTTTCTCGGTAAGGGTGTCCGACTATTCCTGACGGCCGACCAGTGATCTCTCTCTCTCTACATGTATTGTAGCTTATTATGTAGTATGCAATACAGTAGTTTGTTCTATATTGTTTCTTCAACTGTTGTCATTCCCTGTACTAGCTGTGGTAAAGTGAGTGAAGTCAAGGAAGTCATCTATGACTTTGCTCTTCAGCTGCCCAAAAGGTGCTCACACACACAATAAATACTTAATGACAAGAATAATTTACGTGTTCATTTTATTTTTTGTTTTTTACTAGTGTTTTTTCAAGACATAATGAACAAGCTAATCTTCAAGGATTACTTGATAAGTTTTTTAATGTAAGTGGTTTATACAGGTATTATATGTATACTAGATTTGTGGTAATGTATTCTGCTGATTCTGCAGTCTTTGATGTATACAATTCTTGTTAATTTTTTGTATAATTTCAATTAAGCTTCAACATTAAAACTCTTTAGGTTCTTCTACAATGAATAGTTAAACTCATTGTGAGGAATTTTTAAAGATACATTGTGTGTATTTTGTAAACTGAAGTCCCACTATACATTACTTTGTTTTACCTTTACTCTGTTGCTGATGTGTTTGTTCTATTTTTAGTAACATTTGAAGATGTCATAATGTGTTGTATTGCAGTCGGAGGAGGTGGAGTACAAGTGTCCAGTGTGTGAGTCAACGACTGCCACCATGTCCTGTCAGCTTTCTCGTCTTCCTAGGTCTCTACTACACACGACCAATATATATTGTTCGTACATATTGTTCATACGTATATTGACTGTTAGCCTGTATTGATTGCTTGTCTGTCTGATTTAACATCTAGTGAAAACTGTTTCAGGTTATCCAGTAAAGTTGTGTAGTTGAATCCCATGTGATGTATCACACTTGGAAATATTTCATTCTCCTATATGGCGGTGTTGTTGCACTTACTAATGTCCAGTTGTCCACGACGTTGGTTTGTTGTGAGTAATGTACGTGACTTGTAATGGAGCATTTGTCGTTACATCCTTGCTTTGATTTGTCATAGTTGCAGATCAAGTATGTATAGTTTCCCTTGGTGTATTTGAACTGTTTGTTGTACATACTTATAAATAATTTACTGTTGTGTACAATGTCTATATGCAATACCTGTGTGTTAGTGTGTATGATATAGTTTAGTGTCTTACGGTGTTGTTATTATGTTGAGGAATTATTGTGTTAGAACTAATTGGAGGTCCGGGACCAGTTTACCGGCGTACCATGGGTTATAAAGTAATGTATACATACTGACTATATGGGGGAGGGTGTAATGCCGTTTCCCCAGCGATGTCATTGTTGTGTTAGCTATTAGTGCCAGTGACTGAAACACTACCATCAGTCCTAGTGTAGGTCTTACAATTCTATTTTATCCAGTCACATCATCTGAGAAATTAGCATTTCACTTGTCTTAAAGGAAGTATAGCAGTATATAACGGCTATATATAGTACAAGTGAAGCATATATATCCTATTAGTCTTGATTTGTTTGTTCTATCTTTAGTAAACTTAGTCCTTATATGCTGCTACACTACCTTTAATAAGTTTTACTGCTCTCTAAATCTTCCTACTTCCTCACAGGGTGATGATAATATTCCTCAAACGCTATGGCTACAATAGCAATTTGTCCAGAAACTCCAAGAGAGTTGACTTCATCAGAATACCACGATGTATTG
>JAODVQ020094473.1:0-17114 GCA_025400075.2 Phenganax stokvisi
ACCTATAACAACTATTCTCTATACTCACAAAAAAATGGGGGTAAATGAATTTTTTGATCGGGTATGTAAAGTTTTGAGATTCTTGCTTAGGAACCCGTTTTCAGCGGGTATCAACAATCTCTTGGAGTCGCTGTAAAAGTGCTTCAGCGGCTTGGCGAGACTTTTGCAGATTAAGCTGTTCTACTGCTGTCTTTGCGCGGAAGGCGTTCCCTCTATAGTAACGCAACAGGACGAGACCACCCCATAACGCAGCGTCTGTGTAATGTTCATCTAAAACCGCATCGACAGTGAGGAAACCGAGTGCACCGTTCAGGAGGAGCGCGTTTAATCCGTTCCGCCAATCGCCTATGTAGATATGTCCGAGACCGGGCAGCACGCTTGATAATACGCTTGCAACATTGGCGGATTTTTGGGGTGTATTAACTGCCGCATCTAAAAGGGTTTCAAGCTGTTCATCGGCGGTATATTCACGTAGCACGCGACGCGCGTCCTCCCATCGGAATTGATAAATATACAAAACGGCTTGCAGGAAAAGCATACGCCGGTGCAGTTGGGCAGATGGGTTTCTGAGCATCACCTTAATCAGTTCTAACTCGGCGAGATCGTAGCTCTTTGTGGCAATCAACGTCACCGCAAGCGTTAATTGATATTCCGATTTTGATTCTCGGTCCAGAGCATAATACGTTGCGGTGCGTAGCGCAGCAATCGCTTCTGTCCATAAACCTGCTGCTCTATAGGCGAGACCTATATCGTGATACACTTCACCGACGCGCGGATCATCTGGATGGAAAAAGAGGAACCGTTTATACTCGGTAATCGCAGCATCGTAATTGCCTGCCTCGGCGAGATGTCTGCCGAGAGATAGCGGCAGTTCTTCTGCACTTGCCGTAAAACTGCAAAAGGTTAGAACAGTGCTAAATAAAAAAAGAAAAATAAAATTATTCAAGATTTTATACACTCGCTCTTTTGTAGCGTAGACTGTTAGTCTGCGTGATATGAAACACGTATTTTGTAGCGTAGACTGTTAGTTTGCGTCAGAAGGAACGCAATCTAACAAATTATGCTACATGAGTGGAAACTTGCGCTTTTATAGCATACACCTTCACCATCGGTTTGTCAAACGTATTTTATAAGACTGACAACCGATAACTATCCACGAACATTTTTCAAATTCAGCTGTCTAAAAGTTCAACAACCGGAACACGCTACTTTTAAGTGAGCGTGCTTCCTCCCTAAAAGAAAGGGAATTTTGACCATGGAAACAGACATAACGAAACAATCGGGAGACTTTGTTAACAGAAGCATGAAATCACTCTTTGTCGCGCAAGACCAAAAACCCTCCAGATTAAAAGAAATCAATTTCGCTCGCCTCACACCTTTCCAACGCGGCTTGATCGTTACCGACGGAACCGTCACTCGGTTCATTGAAGCGTACACATTCGCACCGGTAGAGGTCGTGTTGCTCAATCAAAAGCGAATGACTTTATCCAGCGCAAACAACTATCTTCAACTATCTACTGGGGAAGAAGTCATCTCACGACAAGTAACACTCCAAACACATCAAGAGACAGAATCCTCCACGATAATTCATACGTATGCAGACTCGCTAATTGCCCTGAAACGCCTACCGAAACCTGTTTTGGAGGGTTTAGAATATAATAAAGAGGGACTTGGAAGGCTTTTGCAGCGGAGTGGCTTAGAGACTCGGCGTGAACTACTCTGGTGTGGTATTGAAACACTGAAGGATCTGCCGCCAGCCATCATATACCTTGAAGGCAAGACATTTATCAGTCGTGCCTACTTGGTACGCGCGAACCAAGAACCGCTTATGCTGATTAATGAAAAATTCCCACTATGATTCCACAGAACAACAAACTTCAGGCAACGCCGTTTGCAGGCGGGGTTTGAAACCCCGCCTCTGGTGTATCAGTGTCTACTCCGATTTCTCGTAAATTCTAAAACATTAGGAATAACTTCATGTTACGTAAAATTTTAATCATTTTCATTATAGCTCCGCTATTCGTTACTATCATTGCCGAAGCACAGACCGAGCGCGAGCCGCCACGTATGTCGGCATACCGTATCTCCGAAGAAATACGGGTTGATGGCGTGCTTGACGAACCCGCGTGGCAAAATGTTGAACCGATCCGAGAACTATACCAAATCCAACCCGACGAAGGCGAACCTGTAACTGAACCCTCTGAAATCCGAATTATGTATGATGATAAGAAACTGTACTTCGGATTTATCTTCTACGATTCTGAAATGGATAAGATCGTCGCGAACGATATGCGCCGAGACTCGCCAGGGTTGCGTTCCAACGACTACGGATTCCTCCTATTGGATACCTATAACGACAGACGAAACGCCGTTTTCTTCCGGTTTACACCGATGGGCGGAATGGAAGACGCAGCCGTCTCAGACAGCGGAAGCACCCGAAACGGAAGTTGGGATATCGTCTGGGAGTGCCGTTGTCAAATCAACGAAGACAATTGGACAGTAGAGATCGCTATTCCGTTCAGCCAACTCCGTTTTGAACGCAGCGATACCATGGACTGGGGAATAAACTTCGGACGCGAAATCGCATGGAAAAATGAGATCGGCGCATGGCACGCCGCACCGAAGACTTACGGTCCGCTTGGGAAATACCGCACGGAATATTTTGGAACACTTGAGGGATTAGAGGGAATATCACCCTCAGGAAATCTTGAACTACTACCCTACCTGTTGCCGGGGGCAAGCTACAACGCTGAAGCCGAGAACAGTACCGAAGGGGTCTTTGAAGCGGGGTTAGACCTAAAATACGGCGTAACGCCGAACCTAACGGCTGATTTAACCTTTAATACCGACTTCGCACAAGTAGAGGCAGACCAAGAACAGGTGAATCTCACACGTTTCAGCCTCTTTTTCCCGGAGCAGCGCCCGTTCTTTTTGGAGGGTGCGAGTATCTTTGATGTCGGAATCCCAGGCGGGGGGCCTGGCAGACCACCACCGATACTGCTATTTTATTCTCGTCAAATCGGATTGGCAGAAGGACGCGCCATCCCGATTCTCGGCGGCGGGAAGATGACCGGAAAAATCGGACCCTACGGGATCGGCATCCTCAACGTCCTGACAAACAGATTTGAAGACGACGAGACAGGAATCACCGAAGCGGATATGTTTAGCGAACCGCGCACGAATTATTCTGTCCTACGCGTGAAACGGGATATCTTAGCCGGATCAACCCTCGGAGGTATCTTCGTCAATAAACAAGATACCGATGCCTATAACCGAACCACAGGACTCGACTTTTCATACCGTCCGACACGAGAGGTTGATGTCAAAGGGTTCTGGTCACGCACCTTTGAAGCCGATACCTCAGGAAACAGCAACGCTTTCTACTTCGGCGCGAATTGGCGAACAAACCTCTTTCAACTTGACGGTTCATATACAGACATCGGTGAGGACTTCAACCCAGAAGTCGGGTTCGTTCTACGGAAAGGTGTCCGACGGCTCCAAGGCTTTGCACAATACACACCCTGGCCCCGAAAATTTGGTATTCGCGAGATTCAAATCGGACCGGAGGCAGACCTCGTTCTGACACGAGAAAACAAATTGGAAACCTTAGACCTAACCTTTGATACGCAATTCTCATTTGAAGCCGGGGATCGTATCGGTTTCCAACTCAAGAATACCACCGAAAATCTCCGAAGCGCATTCATACTTGCAGGTGAGGAAATCCCAAGTGGCGAGTATAACTTTACTGCGTTTCAAGCCTCCATTCGGAGCAGCAGCAGTCGGATGATTTTCGGGGAGGTCCGATTGGAATTCGGAGAATTTTATCACGGCAATAGAAGCGGATTGCTGTTAGACGCAACCTTCAGACCGAACGCAAAATTCAGCGTAGAACCCTTCATCGAATTTAACCGCATTGCGTTCCCTGAAACAGAATTCGATGCCAACGTTGTCGGCGGACGCATCGGCTATTCCTTCTCAACAACGCTCTTCACAAAGTTGTTCGCACAATGGAGTACCGACAGAGACATACTCGCTGCGAACTTGCTTGTCAATTACATCTACAGTCCCGGTAGCGATTTCTACCTCGTCTTCAATCAGAATTACGATACCCGTGACGGCGGTGCTGAACGCCTTGACTGGACCATCCTCGGAAAAATTACCTATTGGTGGAACCCTTAATACTTTCTAAACTGAAATGGAGATTATTAGTGAAAAGAAAATTGACAATAAAATCGAACACATCTTTGCTTTTTAATTCGGGCTGGCTATTCGCCATCTCACTCACTTTCCTTCTAATACAGAATGCGACGGCTGAAAACTGGACGCAAAAAGCAGACATGCCCATTCCGAGACTCTTTTTCTCCGTGTCTGCTGTTGACAACCAACTTTACACGATCGGCGGAATGCTCGCTGAACCGGTTGATTTTGTTGACGCTTATGACCCAGAAACAGACAAATGGGATCAGAGAGCGAGTCTGCCATCGGCACGTGCCGGTGTTGTAACCTGCGTAGTCGATGGGAAAATATACGCTATCGGCGGCTGGAGCGGACAAGCACCAGCACTCGGAGCGGTCGAAGAATACGACCCCAAAACGGATACATGGACCCAAAAAGCGGATATGCCGACACCGCGATCCTTTTTCACTGCGACTGCGGTAGATGGCAAAATTTACACCATCGGCGGCGTTGCACAAAATGTTGGTCCCATATTACCAGCCGTTGAAGAATATGATCCAGCGACCGATACCTGGACGAAAAAGGCAGCTATGCCAGAAGCGCGTTCAGGCATGGCCGCCACAAGCATTGACGGAAAAATATATCTTATCGGTGGGACACCTACGGTGCAAGGCCCCGTACTCGAAACAGTTCAACAATATGACCCCAGTTCAGATACATGGACAGAAAAAGCAGATATGCCGACACCCCGAACAGCTCTGGCATTGGGCGTTGTGAACGGCAAAATTTACGCCGTTGGCGGGACATCTGTCGTGCAAGGCCCTGGGCTAACCAACGTTGAAATATACGACCCTGATAGCAATACATGGACAGAGGCACTCGAGATGCCAACGGGGAGAGTTTTCTTAGGGGTTGGCACTATCGGAAATAACATCTATGCTGTTGGCGGCGTTGCGGAAGGCTTGGGGCCCGCGATCCTTCCAACCGTTGAGCACTTCGTTCCAAGCGGACTGAGCGTAACGCCCCTGGATAGATTACTGACACGCTGGGGTGACATTAAGAAAACGCATTAGCATGACGATACACACTTGGCACCGATGACGCGGTTCTGAAACTCGAGGATCGGATTTTTGATTGACAATTTTTGCTAAATTTGTCATCATTAATGGCCACTGAAATATTTGGAACACTTCAAGTCAAACAAAATCAAAGGAGACGAAAATGCGAACCCTAATTTATTCACTCTTAATGGTAACAATATTTATCGGAAGCGTATACGCGGAACTTCCGGAAGATATTGTGTTCCTCGCGACATTTGACGATGGAAACGGCGATACACTCACCGATCTCTCAGGCAACGGAAACGACGGTAGTGTTGACGGAAAGGCATCTTGGATTGATGGTGAGTTTGACAAAGCGTTTGCGTTTGATGGTAGCACGTTTATTACCGTCGAAAACGCTGGCCCCTTGAAAGAACTCACGGACCCGATGAGCGTCGGCGCGTGGGTCAACCCCGATGGCATTACCGGTTGGCAGAATATCGTAGAGATGGATGGCGGATCAGGTTGGAAATTGGGATTTCACGGCTCAAAGGCTATCGTCTGGACGACATATCACGTCAAAGACTTTATCGGGCAAACGATCATCCCTGAAGGTGAATGGACCCACGTCGCCGCAACATGGGACGGCAACGAGGCGATTATCTATGTCAACGGTGAAGAAGACGACGGCGGTCCCATCGCCGGAGGCGGTGTCATCAACGTTTCAGGAGAACCCAGCCTCGATATCGGATACCGAAGAACATCTAACTCATCTCACTTCGTCGGCGGTATGGACGAACTCTGGGTCTCTAACGAGGTGAAATCTCAAGCGGAGATTCAGGAGTTTATGAACTCCGGATTTGATGAAATCCTCGCCGTAGACCCAGCAGATAAACTCGCGGTAACATGGGGAAAACTCAAAACCGATTAATACACGTGTTGCCAACCCGACACCTAAAACCAAAGCATGCGCGCTCCAGAGCGCGCATGCCAATTTTTAACACCCTCTTTTGTAGGAGCGAGTATGTCACTGTCCCCACGGTCTCGCCTGCTTGATTGAAAGCCTACCATCGCTCGTAATCTTGAACTCAATCTCCATAGCACGATCTCTCGTCTCTCCATCATGACCATAAAGTTGATTGAATTTGTAGTGGATTAACCCGAGATAACTATTGAGTTGACGCAGGTACGCATCCGACAAAATCCGTCCGCCATCCGTCGTCCGATTGGAAGTCGTTACCACCCTATAATTACCACTATCCGACCAATTCATCAAAATCTCTTCTGGCATAGATTGCTCTTCAGGATTCGTCACGAGATCCTCACCGACCTGTGTGTTGAGGTAGTAGTTGCCGATTGTCTGATAGACGACATCATCGGTGACAGCAACGCCATTCGCCAATTCATCCGCAAAATTGGGATGAACAAGCACTCCCATAGCAGTAGATAGATGGTCAATACGGTAGAAATCACGGGCTTCAAACGCTCGGTAATTCCAGAGGCTTGCGAATACCTGCTTAATTGATTTTGAGAGGTGCCCTTCGTCTGGCTGGTGTGTATAGGAATCATAGAGGCCGGCCCCGCTGAAACCGGGGAGGTCTTCGTTGTTCGTGCTGGAACGGCACCGGAGAGATGTACCCTCTGGAAATGCGCTTTGCAATTCCGAAAGTGCATCCATCATCCACGCCGGCATCTCACCTTTCTCAATTGCCGCTCTAAATTTTTTCAGTTCAGCTGCTCGCATATCATAGTCACTCTGGAACACCTGATCATCAAGCAACATCTCAACTTTCGCATAGAACTTGTTGTGCTTCATGAATGCGTCGTAAAAGTAGAACGGGATAGCGAACCCATCCGGCACCGTGCCTTCAGGAAACCCAAATGTGTGTAGCGTTGCGACATTCGCGGTCTTCACACCGAAACCTGACGCGTCCGAAAACCGGATGTCATCAAGCGGTAGAATCTCCGTAACAGAGAGGTCTCGCTTAGGTTTCTGTGTTTTCGATGGACGCAAATCCGCGAAGTGATCCTCCACCTCTTTAAGCGTTGCTTCTCTAATTTCAAAGCCGTCGGCGTTGACAGCATAGTAGACATATTTTCCGATGAGCGGTGCAATTGATGCGTTCTCCCAGGCTTTGGTGATAAAAGCGTTCGGAACTTTATCTTGAATCGCACGAAGGTTAACGTGTGAAAGCGGTGTCTGCCGAACACCAGTAATAACGCCTGCGACCCGTGGCATCTCGTTGGGTAAGGTTTTACAGATAACGATGTCGCGTGGTGTCGGACGCTCATCCAACGCCAACATACGCAGCAGTCCGAACGACGCTGCCTGATTCAGCGGAAGGTAACCGACATTCGCATAAAGATCGTCCTCAAAATAGACAGGGAATTCCGCTGCGTCATAGAGCATTTTTTCGCGGTTATAAATCCCGATCGCGCCCCACAACGGGCAATAGCCGAGCCTATTTTTCAGGATCGGCATCTTCAATACGAGCAGATCGTGTGCAAGTTTGATCTCTTCAAACGGAAAAGCGTCATTCGGATTGAACTCGAAAGTATAAACACCCGGCTCGCCATTCGGTGCTGTGAAAAGCGGACGATAACTCAACACACCGCGCATCTGTCCCTGACCTCTTCCTAAACCCGCAGCGTCCATGAAACTACCGTGCGAACGGTGCGTCTCCGTGTTCATAAAATAAAGTTGCGGGTTCTCCGTATGTGTATTTTCAATCTGAAATTTTACAAATTCGATGCCAATAAGCTGCGTATCAATACGGACTTCTGTGCCTTGATAGGATAATTTCTCAAAGGTCTCGCGGTCAGGGATTATGGCAGCACCGTCTCTGAACGCGACCTGCTCCGGGTTCAATCTCGGTCCTGAAGGTGCTCTGGAACCGCGTCCGCCTCTACCGAATCCGCCTCCTCGGCGAGATCTATTTCGTTCTCCACTTTGCATCTGACGAATCTCGTTCGCGCTGATTTTGTTTCCTCTGGAGGCTTCAAGCCGCGTCACTCTAAACATGAGCTGCTGTTCAGTTTCACTGAGCACATCATTCTGGTCGAGGTCGAACCGTTTTTCGTCTACGGACAGTTTACCCTGCGTCCAAGTGTTTAGCACGACTATGCTTGAAAACATTAGCACGCAAGCAAAAAGTTTTAGGATAAAGTTTTTCTGTTTCATGGATGTCCTCACTAACAGTTAGAAGTTTTTGGTGTATCTTCCTCTGTTAGATTAGGCAGATAAAGGCTGAATTTGTTCAGAAAAATAATATATCCTTGAAGAAATCAAACTTCCGACTCAATAACGAGGTAACTAACGCTTTTCGGTGACATCTTAACCGGAATCTCAACATTGTAATTCCGGTCGATTTCGTAACGCTTAGGGTCTCCTTCGCCTTCACGAATCTTAGCAACGTCAGACAATCCGGTATAATAGAGCGGCAGTTTCAGGGTCATCTCTTGCATCGTCTGCGTAGGATTATAGAGCATCGCGAGTCCACACGGATTGATGTGTGCGTTGGCGTGGAGCATACAATCAATGGAGCGTCCATCTGGACGGCGCACGTGAATCAGGTCAGACTCCAATATTGGACGATATTTCTTGAAGAAATCAACCCATCTCTTAACAACGATTTTCGTCTCTTCGGCATCAAAAAGCCGAGGACCGCGATAGCATGCCATCACACCGCTCCCAAAGTTTTGCGCGAGATGTGATTCGTAATCCTCAAGGTGTTCGCACAACGGCTCAAATGTTGCGGCTTGTCCACCGCCGTGATATTCTACCAACGGAACGAACATCCAGCCCATACTTGGAGTCTTTTGATATGTGCCGTCGTAGATATTCTGCCGGGCAATCAGAATTTGCCGCTCGCGGGGCAAACTGAAATTCGTTTCGCGATACCCCATACCGCATTTGTTGGAACCGTTGAGGTAATACTGATCCGGCGAATTAATATAGATACCGCGTTTTCGACATTCGTGGTAAAAACGGACACACGCTTCCCACTGGCGCAGCTGCGAATCTTCCAAGCCGTTATGGTATGCATGCGTCGTTGAGGCACAGACATCACCGTGATAAGGACCATCGGTTTCTATGATGTCCATTCCAGTGGCATCCATGAAATTCAACACTCGATCAAAATAGCCATCTGCCCATCTGCTCGCCAGACAAGCACTCTGTCCAAACCGACTTCCGGGTTCTCCTGTCTCCGGATCAACACAGTTGAAGTCGTCACCTGCACTCCGTGAAGCACACATCAGTGTGTAACCCCCGAGTTGAACGCCTTTACGATGGGCATAATCCGCCAATGCCTTCATTCCGGCGATGTATTCCGGGTCTTCGCTCTCAATGTTGAAACCGCTCCCAAAGGTCATAATCACCATCTCAAATCCGACTTCGGCACACTGATCAATCGCCAAACGGACAGCATCCGGATCGGAACTCCGAACATGCATCAGAATCGGATTCTCCTTGACCTGCGGGGCGAGCGTGCGATACATCTTGCGGCGGGCAAGTCCCTGTCGCTCACGATCATCACTGTCATGTAGAATCTCGAAAGTCCGAAAACTTTTGAAAGTCTCTCCCTGTTGCAGAAGCACCCCCGGACCGAGTGGATAGTGGCTGGTCATCAACAACGGCATCTGATAATTATAGTCTACTTGTGTTAGATAATCGGCATCTGGTCCCCATTGTGTCGTCTCCATGCCACTGAAAGCGTAATCGCTCTCGACATGTAGCCGATGCTTTTCCTGCTCGTTGACCGCAAGGATTTCACAACTTAAGGCATCGAGTTGAACCGGTTTTTGACTTCCATTGTGAACAGTGATCCATTTCGACAGTACCGGAATGCCTCGGTAGAGTTCATAATGCACGCAAACCTGAAGGGATTCAAGGGATGACGGCGGTGAGAACACAACCGTCAGTTTCACCCCCTCTGGTGGATAGACCGATGCTGTCGCAGAACGCCTTTTTACCCAAGGATAGCACGCTTCAGGTTCACCGATTCGGTATTCGCGAAATTGGAATGCGTTCTCGTCACTGGTCAAGTCTGCAATCCAATCCGAATCGAGATAGGCGTAGTCGGGCTGCCCTTTCAAGCCCCCCACCGCAAATTGGTCGCCATTAATCG
This sequence comes from Phenganax stokvisi, assembly GCA_025400075.2. Classification (NCBI taxonomy): domain Eukaryota; kingdom Metazoa; phylum Cnidaria; class Anthozoa; order Malacalcyonacea; family Clavulariidae; genus Phenganax; species Phenganax stokvisi. Next base: position 10,346 of record JAODVQ020094473.1, read on the forward strand.
TAAGTATCGCCTCCGGTTTGACCCCACGGAGCAGGCTGTTATCTGTAATTTCATTCCTATAATCGACGGTTGCAAAATTAGGTGAAGTGACGAATGTCCGTTGGATGAGACCGTTATCAAGAACGATTCTATTCTCCGTCTCTGTCACCGAAGCAGACTGACAAAACGGATGAACCAGCCAATCGTTTTGTTGTGAGATGTGTCGCATGTTAAGTCCTTATTTTAACTGTAGCACAGACTGTAAATTATCCAAACTTTAGATGGCATTAGTATAACGCTAAAAGAAAATAATGCAAGAACAATTCCATCCCAAGAACGGTAGGCGCGATTTGCAACCGCGCCACAATACACCTCTTACCTGAGTACTGAAAGATTTTTCATCCTGTCCAACTTGTTTTGGGCATTCTTTAAAATCGTACTGACAACTGTTAACTGTTTGAACATTACACCCATCTATGATAAAATACTAATAACGAAAGATCGGAAAGTTGGAAACCAGTCCCCTGAATACTGATAGCTGCGCAGAAAAAAGGAGAGATCTACCATGAGAAACGTTATATTCACAACGTGCTGCATAGCACTAACTGTTTTGTTGGCATCTGGAGGCGGATTAGAGAGTTTCGCACAGGATGAACATACCGTTGCGCTCTACACGTTCGAGACAGGTAACGGGAACACCGTCAAAGACCGCTCTGACTACGGAAATCATGGCAAACTCATGGGACCGAAATGGGGTGAAGGCAAACCGGGTGGCGGGCTCGTCTTCGGTGGAAACGGTCCCAGAGATTTTGTTGAAATCCCCGATAGCGAGAGTTTAGATGTGGTTGAAGGACTTACGGTGGAAATGTGGCTCTACCTTGAGGCGTGGTCAACTGCAGGTGGCACCGGTGCCACGAAAGAGACAACCTATAAAGTCGGACCCCGGAGCGACAAAAAGGTCCTCCTCCGAATGACCACAGATGCACTCGCATGGGGTGCCGCAGTCGTCGCCGGTAAAACAGACATGCCCCTGAGAAAATGGACGCATATCGCCGGTACTTACGACGGGAAATCTGGTGAAGGTAAGATTTATATTGACGGTGTTTTAGACGGCGAAGGCAAACTCGATGGCAATATCACTCCAAATAACGATGTTTTATGGCTCGGACGCGGTGCCGGACCCTTCTTAGAGGGACGCATGGACGAAGTCCGAATCTCTAAGATCGCACGCTCCGAAGCAGAAATCAAGGAATTGATGAACAAAGGCATCGAAGGCGTGTTGGCAATCCAACCACAAGATAAATTGACGACAACGTGGGGAAAACTGAAGGCAGATTTTGCGCAATAGAGAGGGATCCCGCACAATGCTGAAAACGAGGACGATGCAATCCGTGATACTCTTTTTCATTTTTGGGCTCGTTTTTGGGGGCATGTATGCAAGCATAGCCGATACACAGCGCGGTTACCCCTCTATCTTCCAAGCATGGAACGGCATCGAAAACAGACCCGCCCTGAATGAACTTCATCGACTCGCACAACACGATCTCGCTTTCGCACATCCATACACGCTGCTCAGAGTCGCTTGGGATATATCAGAAGCGCAGCCCTATTCAGGATTAGCGACAGCACTGAATCCGAGTCAACTGGACACAGCACGTCAAAGGAGACAGGAACTGTTATCTTTAAACCCGAACCTTTTACTGCTTGTCGAAATCCGATACCGAGACGCGAGGTATCTGTCGCGCCAAAACGAAGCAGATGTCGAAAACTGGTGGGAGGTCGGTTATTTCCCGCCAGATTCTCCGTATTGGCTCAGAGATAGTAACGGCAAACCAGTTATCGGATGGGGTGAAGATACGAATGGCGACGGAAAGATTGACGAAAACGATAACGTTCTCGGCTATCTCATAGACTTCACGAACCCCGAGATGCAGCGCTTGATGGTCAGACAAGCCGTCGCACTGGACACGTCCGGTCTCTTTGACGGTATCCTGCTCGATTGGTGGAATGAGGATTACGCCACCAGCCCGGTCGCTGTTGATGATTGGGCAGACACTATTCTCACACGTGAAGCTGAATTACACGCGAGATTGGCAATCCTACGCAAAATTCGGGATCAGGTGGCAGACGATTTCTTAATCCTTGTCAACGCGAATATGCGTCAGATTCCGAAATCGGCACCGGACGTGAACGGTCTCTTTATGGAATGCTATAAACCGGAATACGACAAAGGATATAGCCTCGATCAAATTCTACAGATGGAAAAGACGCTCCTCTGGGCAGAACAGCATCTCCGGGAGCCGCGCATCAACTGCTTAGAAGGGTGGCGCGTCGTGACGGATGACATGGCAGATTTACACACACGCGTCGCAGAGCGAAACAGCCCGGAAAACTTACAGTGGATGCGCATGATCACCACGCTGAGCCTAACGCATTCTGACGGTTATGTGTTGTTCGGCGACGACAACGCTATACCTGTCCCTGACCATCTACACAACTGGTACCACTTCTATGATGCCGAGCTCGGGCTGCCAACCCAAGACAAAGCCCTTCAGTACCGAGACGTAACCGGGCTTTTTATCCGCGCGTTTGAAAAAGGTTGGGCAGTCTATAATCGTAGCGGTGGCGCGAGAACGATTACTTTTGATGAAACCGTCATAGCGGTCAACACCGGTAAACGTCATTCATGCCACGAGATTCCAGGCTTTGACGGAGAGATATTCCTGAAAACCGAGTACTGAAAACTATCTTAATACGGCAGCTCTATAAACAACGTCGCCAAAAATTCATCTGTAACATGCCGATTGTAAACACGGGCGGAAATTACGGAACCGTAGATGTTCCCGACATAGAAGACACCACAAAGCGTGCCGAGCGTCCAACCTTTCGCCGATGCAAGTCCGTCTCTACGGAAACCGTCGTAAGCCTGCCACCCTGTGAAGCCAACAGTAAACAGCGTGTTCAGGGCATCCGCAAGGCGACCGGTATAGAGCCGTCCAGCACCCGGTACAACTGTAGAAAGCACACCCGCCAAAAAAGGACTCCGCGTCGGTAGTTTCGCTCCGTTCTCGGCATAGATGTTATACACCGCCGCCTTCTCTCTAATCCGTATTATATCTGACCCTTGTAACCCTCCAAACACCTCACCTGCCTCAGACCACCGTTTTTGCATCAGATATGAGAGTCCGATCAACTGCTCAGCTTCGGCGTGCTGTTGCCTATCCGTTATACGAGGGAGCGTGTCCCTGAGAAACCGAGCAGACCGATCGAACCGATCCATCAGGAAATAGGTCGCACCGATCTGGTAATAGATTTGGCTTGTGTATTGACTTTCGGGGTACGTCCGTAAAAGCGTCTCAAAACTCTGGATCGCTTGCGCCGACTTACCGCCGAAGCGATAACAGACCGCAATCCTATAATTAATCGCCTCGCTCTCTTGTGGTCGATAAAAAAGATAGCGTTGGTACTCACCGACAGCGCGGAGATAATCGCCCTGTTCATAGAGGAAGTCAGCGAACTTACGTACGTTTTCCGGGCTATAGTAATCGGGAGGCAGCTCGGCATTCACAACAGGTAGAAAAAGAGGACTAAAGAAAAATATGAACGCTAATTTTAGTTTTTGTCTATTGTTCATCAATCCTCGGTAATATCCTCAGGTTTAGGGGGTGGCGGTTCGTCAAAAGGGATACCTTTTTCCGCTGCTGCCTGCCGTCGTCTCTCCCAATCTGCATGCCAAGCTCGGTAAACTGCAGCTTTACCTTCAGCTTTGCCTTCAACTATACCTTCAGCCTTGCCTTCAGCTATTGCTTTTTGCATCAGACGCGTAAAGCGAATCATGATTTCACCTCCAATCTCAAACATGCCGACGATACCAACAATCGTTGGCAGTATACACACAGAAACATTCCGGGCAGCCGCAATGACTGCCTCCATAGTTGCTTGATCTTTCGCACTTTCGTATCGCCAGAAGATTATCGCGTAGACGATTTCTAAAAAGAAAAGAAGGATAATCTCCAAGCTGATCCAAGTTTGAGTCGTTGATAAAAGTGTAGCTCTCTGCTTTTTCAATAGACACCCTCCATCAGTATTTATATTATACCGGTTTGTCCGTTAAAAGTCAAAGACAATTGCAGGTGTCATCGGGAGCTTGCACCATAAGCGTCAATTTTAAAAAGAAAAACCGCCTCGGACCCAGGCACGGTAGGTGCGGTTTCTAACCGCACCGGATCCTACGCGGAAACCTTGATAACTTCAAAAATCTCTTCAGTCCCGTAGGGTTTATTTGCTTGGGTGTTTCTTCATTATGTTTATTTGCGTTCCGCGTAATCTGAAACCGGATCAATATATTTACCTGTCACGCCATCTCTATGATAATGGTTCGATTGCGAACCGTTGCATCGGATGAGCCTGTCAGCCGTAAGCATTATACCGCGAACAAAGCCGTATTCTTGTATACACTGCATCCCGAAATGTGAACAACTCGGTGAGAACTGGCATGAGGGACCGTCTTGACTTGAGATGAACTTCTGATACAGGCGAATCAGTCCCGTCGCAACAAGTTTCAGTTCCGAAGTCTCTTGTGGGTTGAAACGGACTACCTCCTGCTTTTCCGGCGTTGTAAGCGGATTGACTTCACGAATAAACGCGAGGTCAGCCGCCTCACCCGCAAATATAGGTAAAACAAAGATAACAACCGATAAACAAGACACACAGAACAAGACAAGTAGACAATAAGCAGAATAATTTACCATTTGACCTCTTTAATCTTCACAGATTTCGGAATTGTAAAATTTAGCATTGGGTTTGAGGCTTCTATATTGACTTGCGGGTTGCTATAAACGATCTGCTCATTTTGTAGAACTTCGGATTTCTCGCTGTATGTACTGGAAGTAACTGTCATAGGAATATAGTTGATACCGATTTTTTTGTGGTGTTGATAGCGAGACCTACCGATGATATACCCAGCTGGATTTTTGATTTCTGCTGAGATGAGTTGATCGTCGCGCATACCGAGGATAACGACACCGAGTGTATCTTTCGCCTTTTCAGGCGGTTTCCAATGCGTATAAAGCACGTTGTCAATGACATCGTGCTTATCCAGGGAATAACCGATAGCGGTTAATCCGTATTCGGCTTGTGTGGACTGGATGATGGATTCGACAAACGGCAATGGAACCCTACCCTCAGAGATAAAACGGAACGCCTGTTGTTGCTCAGGATAATAAATCTCCAGTACTTTATCCTTCACAATCATTATCTGCTTGAGCGGTTTCGTGACTTCAATAACGACACGTGATGATTTCAGGACATAGTGAAGCCTGCCTGCGATGCGTTCCGTTGTGCCGTTTTCGGTCAATTCACGCGTAAAATCTAAAGAGAGCGTCTTCAACGGAGCAGCATGAACCGTTTGGAGTAGAAGCACTATGAGTAGCGGCGTAATGATGAATTGGTGTTTTTTACGCATCTTCGTTTTCAATATCAATTTACAGGCTCTGCAAGTTTCAGCTGCGTGCGAACCGCTTGACGCACTTCATTGCAAATGGAACTGGCGTGTTGGGTATTTTCGACTGTCACCGGATCGCCAGGATAACGAGGCTCGACTGCATACTTCGTTATTATTTTTAAGTCAGGTTGCCAATCGGACCAATCCGGTAGCGTAGGTACAATTAACGCCAACAATTCCTCGAGGTTATGTGTCCGTGGAACAGGCATGTTTGCCTCTTGCAACCATGCCTTGAGATATTTTTCGATACACTGTTGTGCATGGAAACAGATAATATTATGTAGTAACGGGTTCGCTGTCGATAGCAGCTGCTGCACCGCGACATAATCGGCTTCACCTCGCTGTACCCACTCCTCCGTCAATGGATTCATGCAGTCCTTCTCCTTTTCAGCAAGATTTATTCCGTAATGTGTGAATTGTAGATTTTTAACATCATAGACTGCATCAGAACCGTGAAGCAATTCCCCTTTTTCAGCGACCTCACGAAGAAACCAATCGTTATAGGACACACGATAAGCGATCTCTTCCGGTGAACGCACCAACAAGTCGAGGCCAAAAGGGTATGAGATACGTTGTCGGATCTCTATAGCCTTGTTAAGAAACTCCGACTTCGGAATATCCATCACAACAAGCAGGTCTACATCCGAATCCTCTGTCGGCGTGCCGTAGGCATAAGACCCAAAAAGGATAACTTGCAGCGGCGAGAATTCGCGCACAATATCGTCACATGTCGCTTGAATCTCTTCTCGGGTAACCATTACGAGACCTCCTTATACTAACGAAGTATAACATATCTCCTAAACATTATCAAACGTTTTAGTTTTCTCTCAATACTGGATGCAGAGCCGTTCAGTTTTTCCATTTTCGGTCAAATTTTCAACCCCAGGCCCGGTAGGTGCGGTGTTTTTGCTGGGGGTATTTGATAGGGGTATTTGATAGGGGTATTTGATAGGGTGTTTCTGCGTATTTCCCTCCTAACCAAACCGAATCCTCGAAAAAAACGAAAATGAGTAGACACGACACGGAAGCTGCTGTCGGACTTGAGTATCTCGGCAACGGAACAGAACCCACCATATTTCAACTTACGGACAGCAGCGCACAATCTCCATTGCGCAGTATATGGATGGCGATTTCTCGTTCAATAAGCAATACTTCCACAACCTCCCATCAGACAAACAAGAATTGATATTGAATTACAAGTTGATGGTCTACGTCTGTCAGTGTTTCTGTCGTAAAATTTCATAGCAACTTCATAGCAACTTCATAGCAACTTCATAGCAACTTTCG
>JAODVQ020094690.1:0-17101 GCA_025400075.2 Phenganax stokvisi
TCATTGATTTAGGATCAATGCTAGCTCACCGTGTGAAACTCAATGAGCCAAGAGAACACAAAACCAATATATGTGAAATATATGTTCTTTTTGGTGTGGGTCCAGAGTGTGGTGCTTTTGCATACTCGCTTCGCTTGGCTGCCATTTCTGAACTAGCCGGGGGCGGGTGTACACGCGAAGTGCTGGAGGCCATGATACTGATAGGGTTCACAGTTTTTTCGCCTACCACTCCCGACCACTCAGTCAACACGCCAGGCCAGGCTTTTTCTTCGCTTTGCGGCAAGACCTAAGGCTTTGGCCCTGTGCGCATACATTGACATGTGACATGTGTATTGATTCTGTGTCATTTGGGCGCCACAGTGAGGTGACAATGAGCAACGTTGATGCATGAGACCTGGATCCAACCCAAACCATTTTGAACTGGGGAGTTCTGACGCTTTCATGCCCCAGGCGATCTTTCGATCATTGGCTCGTTCAAGATCTCCCCGTCGGATGGCCATGGTCCCCAGATCCCCTTTGGAATTGCTACAAACAAAGTTACTAAGATATGTATCTACTGGGTTCTGTAACTTAGGCCGGGCTTCATCGGGGTCATTCAGCTTTGCATCGACAGGCAAGGATGATTTTTGTTGATGATATGTCTACTTGTTTTGGGGTGCTACTTCGACCCTGTGCAGAACGCTATCATGGACTGGTCTCCTTTGACCCAACCTTAGACCATTGATGCAAAAGTCGTGCTAGCCACAAGTCAAGTTTTGACGCGTCGCCCAGGACCAAGCAGTTGGCAGAGCACAAACGAGCGGGCTCTGGAACTTTGTTGGAGGACTCAATTGATTCTTATGGATCTTCTGCTCAGTGCTCATTCTAGCTCCTGCCTTTGGTATTGAAACGCATCGCCAGGATCAGAGCACTTGTTCTGACATGGGTGATTCTCCTGAATCTTCACAAGAAGAGGCCATTTGCTTTAGAACTTTAGAGTAAGATTTCATCATTCATAGTCTATTTTCAACTCCCGTGCCATCATCCCACATCCCAAGTGCTCTTCGGCGCAAGCTTCGAGCGACCGCAGGCTCGCAACAAGAACTTCGCCCAAGAGGTTGAATTTTCACTTGCTGTTCTGAAGGAAGTTGGGGGCTCAAAAGCACAAAGAGCTCGAACCTTTGAGTAAAACACAAAGTTGGGGGCCCAAAAGTAAGATCAATGTTTTCCAGGTAAGACGCTTTGCTTCTTCGGTAGATGCCATCGAGAAGCCCGACACTGCGATCAAGAAGTTGTGCATCATCATGAATGAAGCCGTCGACCAATTGCGGGTTGAGGATTACACCCTGCACTTTCTAGGGGAGTTAGAAAGTGACTATTGACCTTGACAAAGATTGGGGCATGGCGTTTGTCTTGAAAAGCCAGCATTCTTGTGCAATTTCTGCATGCGAACAGTTCTTTTGAACCAACTGTGAGTTCTAGTTGAACATTGTGGATTGTTTCTGCAGCCCTGTTTCCATATTGTCTTGCGCCGCTCTCACCATGCCCATCCTGGCTGATGTTGATGACCTGAGTGAGCCGGTTGCCCAGTCAACACACACTGTCAACAGTGAGTTCAGACACCCTGTCAACACACAATCCTTGCCCTTCTGCTAGTAGGTGTGGCAGTGGTCAAGATGATCCACCAAAGCGAAAAAAGACCAGGGCCAATGTCCCAGCACTCTTTGCAACCCCAGAAAGAGTCATGTTGCATCAATATGTATCAATGTAAAGCGTAGCAATATTTGAAATTGAACATGGAGTGGCAATGTGATACATACACTATGCCGTATAGGATCATTTCCTTTGAAGTTTACATTCCATTACCCGTGCTCAGGCGCCAGGGCTTCCCAAGTTCGGCAAGCTGATTCGAGGGCGGTTGACGTCTTGGACCCCCAAGTTCATGCCGCAACCCAAAAGGACCAAACTCAGCATTCGGCTTGTTACCGGGTCGCAAGCGTTCATGACCCCTTTTCAAGAGTTGTTTAAATCGAAGCGGCAATGCGCTTAGGTTGCAAAGAAGCCTCGCAAAGGGACAAAGTCCAAGTCAACACCGGTGCCCTCTAAGTTTCTGACACTCACATCATTTGGAACGATTCGCCCTCACCTCAGAGCGGGATGGCAACCAGTCGTTTGCAATGTAGAGTTGTGGATAACATAGTCGCTTCAGGTTGCTTTGGGAGCACCACTCGGGCAAACCTGAATTGTTTGACCGAGAGGGGGTGTCGGGACTGACTGACTTAGTGCTGCTTCAAACACTGACACCAGAAGAAGACTTCCAGATTTGCTCAACTTTTGCAATTGCTCCAGGACTGTTCCAATCAGATCCACTACTGGACCGACTATCGTTCAGCATGCAAAAAACGCAACAAGAAACCGGGCAAGATCATCGCGTGCCACACTGCTGAGTATATGGCTGGTCCATCCCTCAACTGATGGCAACCTCAAGCGCATGACAAATGGACAAACGGTCAATTGTTTTTGCTATATGTTTCCCAACAGGGCTGCTTCTCTTTGTTTTGAAGGCTTGCCGCGGGGCTGGTCAGACCCAACCCCTGGGTCTGTCAAAAGGAAGCCAAGTGGCATGTATCGCTGGCTTCGCGAGGATGAGGCGCAACCTGCGGCAACAGTCAGTTCAAGTGGCTTGAAACCTGCAGCCCAAGCCTGTGTCAGGGAACAAAGAAGCACCTCGTGGTATCTTGCTTTTCTGGTATATTGGGACTTGACCTTGGAGCATCACAGCCTGGAACTTATGGAATCTTCAATGTAGATAGATTCAACAAAACCTTTGGCCCACTTGTTCAATGTGGGTGGTTTTGAATGGTTTTGAACTTCGGGTAACACAGAAGTAGGAGTGAACCATCGTGAACCCAGGTTTGTGGAGCCAATAGCAATGGTCGGGGCCTACAGTACGCCTTTCACCTGATTTCGTGAAACAATCTTTTTTGAGGTCGAGTGCAATCAGTTTTGCCAGTCAGTGGCTGTTGCACGCATGGCGGACAATCTTGTCAAGACCGTGCCACTGTTCGATGATATTCAGCAGTTCAGCATGTCATCTTTGAGACCCAAGTACGGGTCTGCTGATGGTATTATGGGTGGATTTCCCTGCCAGGCACATTGTCACAGTCAGCGTAACTGTGTAGAACGCATGTCAGTGTGTCTTCCTGACCCTTTCTCTTCAACCTCTCTTCAGGGTGTATCCAGGGCTGGCAAGTGTGGAGGCATGAGCGACTCCCGAACCAACCTTGCGACTCACATGTGGAGGTTGGTGGACGATTGCAGCGCGAATCTGGGATCTGTTTGGATTGTGGTTCATGGTGGTTGCAGTGGTTGCTACTGTTTTATTCGTTCCTGATTGTGACTCATGATTGTGGTTGCTACTTGAAGGAAATTTCTGCTTGCAGAGAATGTGGGGAACCTGACCAGTAACAACATGCAAGATGTCTGGGAATACATGGTCGAGGACCCTTTTACACACCCCACCAAACCAGATCCACACAGCTCGCCTGCAGGAAACGAACAAGCGCGGCTGGATCCTCACCTATGCCAAAGTGAATGGCTACATGTGCGGCGCCCTTGCGACAGCCTTAAACAAATGTGAAGTCTAGCGGGAACAAAAGTGAAGTCAAATAAACTTTGTTGGGCCCGGCTCTAGGCTTGGCGTGAAAGAATTTTCATGCTGGCGCAAGATCCAAACTTTGACTTCTTCAAGGCATTGTCTTTTCGCGTCCTTTCTCGTAGTGATTGTCGTAAAACCATTGTCATTGATATTGTCGATTGTTTTCTTTTCTATCTTGCGCCGCCAGGGCTTCAAGCTCATGGATTTGGAGCTGATGCGGACGCTTCCAACTACCGCCTGGCACACAGAGGCCCGGCCTGAGCTTTCGACTTGGCTGGAGCATGAACCTAGCCAGTGGTCGAATGAGCGGCTCACTGCTATTGGGAATGTTGTGTTTCCGGACATGGCAGCGCTAGCATTGAACGCTATCGGACATGAGCTGAGAAGCAGCTCGTGATTCCTTTTCCTAATTTGCCTTTTGATCATAGATCACAATTCAGCAGGTTTGCCAGCAAGTGATTTCGCTTGCAGTGCGGGTGCTTGAAAGGGAAAACTCAATCAAGCAATTGGCACTGCAATTGGCCATACATGGACAAATTGAAAATACTTAGAGATACCTAGAGTGTTTCTGTGACATCTCATGCTTCTTGAAGATGCCTGTATTTCACCTTTGGATTACAGCCCGGTTTGGGATTCCGGGCACACTGGTCCGCCTGGCGTTGCATTCGTCAACCTGCCTTGTTTCGCTTCTTGAAGACTGGCACTTCATTCAGTGATGATCCAGTTTTACTTCAGTAAGTCTTTGTGACCACTCTGGGCGAATGGCTCACAGAGAGAGAGGGGCGACTTGAGACCGGGTTGAAGCTCTTCATAATATCGCGCGGAGTTCACTCATCTCCCAACAACAGATTCGATTGATATTATGTGGCTTCTCTCAATTAATTTTAGGCTCTATATATAAATATCTATATTTTTTACAGTAACAGTTCGGCAACATGTCCAGGCAAAGTGAATGGTTACAACCCACATGGCTGAACACATTGTTTTACAACCCGAAGACATGTCCAGGATTGAACAAAGGTTTTTGGTTTCAATTTCTAACATCTCTTTCCATCTCTTTGCTGGGGTCCGAGCGCATGCACTGGGACAGCGTGCCCTGGATTCGCAGTGGCCTCAAGTGTGAGTGATGGGAAGCCAAACGGGAGTGTGATGGGAGTGGTCTGTGATTTCAAACCATCCCATGTTCAGTGGCTCAGAGTTGGGGTTTGTCAGTGCGACAGGAAAGTGAAGCCCCCGCCCCAGCCCAAACCACGTGTGCCAACATAAACACAAAGATGCGGTGAGCGTCTTTTAATAAGATCTGGTAGTTAGCTCTGATGCATTGACTGTAGGGTCCCTTTGATGCCTATTGGCAATGATCAATGGTCTTGTGAATGAGGCTGGATGAATGGTCTTGGACGCTGTCACCTCTTTGAGCGGCGACGAGGGCCTCGACAAGCCCATCGACAAGCGCACCCACCAGCCAAGGCCTGGACTTTGTCCGAAGTTTCCTGGGCCACAGAGAGCAATTGCACGTGGCTTCAAACAAAAGAAAACTAGAAAATTATTGACATCCATCGACCCCTCAAAGCTTCGTCACATCATTGCTTCGAGATGTGGCTGCCAAGCTGACTGCTTTGAGCCGTTCAGAAATGTTCAATCCTTGTGGAACCAGTGGGTCAATCTTCGGAAGCTCTTCCGTTCGATGACCAAACTGGAGCAGGATAACTATGTCGGGAACTTGGTTGCTGCCCCTCGCATTCATGCCAAATGTTGTTAACTGGCGCATGCGCGCTTGTCCTGTTGACCCTACCTCTATTCATCTTTTGGAGACCCGCGCTGGCCTTGAGGTCTTTGCCGCAATGAAGGCGGAAGCAGGTACCGAACCTGGCTGTCGAGGGAGTCGAAGCATGCGGTTGTTGGGTCAGCAGCTATGTCGGCGTGGTTACATGAAGTTGTTGTCTTTTGGTAAGACCCGTTTCCACAAGATGAGGGCAGCAATCAGGACAGGGGCTGAACATTGTCCATACGACGCAAGGTACATTAAGAAGGGCCCTAGGCCACCATCGGCAGCATGGATGGCGTGCCATGATTTCTTGATGAAACTTTGGCTAGAGAGCGCCGAACGGATTCCTGATGGATTGAACTCTCGGAAGCGTCCTCGCCAAGGCCTGAATAAGCTAGACCACCCCAACATGAACCGCAGTCAGATAAAACACCTACCACCTGGGTCGATTCGCGACTATTGGAAGCAATGCCAGTCTTGCAATGGTGGCCACACAATCTCTAGAAAGCTGTTTTCGAATGCGACCTGGCACACTTTCAGTGTACATGTTTGAGATGTTTAAATTTCGTTGTTTTTAAATCAGATGTTCAACATATGTCTGGTAAAAAAACCTTTGAACAATCAGGTCTGGCAATCTGCTTTTGCGGATAAGCTCCGTATTCGCTTCAGCACCCATCACAAGCGCTGCACACAGTGCTTGAAGCACCGACTAATATTGAAGAAGTTGGGCAATTGTGCGCCCGCAAGGCGAGCTCAGCAGGCCCTGTTTGACAAGCATCTCGAGCGCCAGTACAAAGATCGTCAGTTTTACTGGAGCGTCAGGGCGCAATCCCGCGTACAATCGCTTTCGCCTCCTGTCTTTATCGTCACTGCTGTGATCGACGGCATGGATAGTGCCAAACATGCCTGGCCGCGATCATCGAAGATGGCGGCCAAGGACTTCGCGAACTTTGTTCGACCTCGCCTGACGAATACAAGTATGATCATACACGGCCATTCAGTGCACACATGGTTGTCGCCACACAACCTTGCAACCAATTCCTCAAGAAGCTGCGAGCTTGTTTCCAGTGCCTTAACATACCTGAGTCGTTCTGTGAACCTACAGGGTGTGTTCCTGCATTTGCAAGCTGACAATTGCAGCAAGGAGACCAAGAACAATTGCATGGTTTGGAACATAGCATCATGGGTTGGACAATCCAAGTTGCAAGGGGCTGAGCTATGCTACTTGTCCTCTGGACATAGTCATGAGGACATTGATATGATGTTTTCCATGATCCGGACTCACTTACAGAGCAACCCAGAGCTTGCCACGCCAGAGTGCTTCAGGCGGTCCATTGAATCCTTCTTTGCGGACACCCGTCGCAGACCACATGAACGTGCACGATATGTACAGCACGTTACACAATTTCGTGATTGGCTGCTTATCTTCGACTAGGTAACTCGTTTCTCCCTGCAATCGTTGGGCTTTGAGCGTGCATGTTCCACAGCGTTCAAACCAGCCGGCGCCGCACATGTGGACATCCCAAGCCTGCGTTGAGAGTGGTTCAACTGGTGGTTTTATGTGGTTTCCCTAAGAGCACCACATAGACCTGTCCAGAGCACCACATTTCCTTCCTGTATTCGTGTTGTTCTCCAAAACCATGAACACATTCTTGTCTAGGAAGAACTGGCTGTCGGACCACTATGGGCATTCTCACATCTTTGGCATTGGTGGCCCTGGTGCACCCCATGCTTTCAGATTGCGTCGGTTCCTTGACACAGGACTCCCTAGGATTGAAGCCCTGTAGCAGAATTCGGAAACGTAACACTGGCAGGATTCAACCGAGAAGACTTGGACTCCAAGTTCTGGAGCACTGTTCCATATCGCCCGGATGATCGCGATGTCATTCTGGAGTCCGGGTCCCAGCAAATTCGTCTGCGCTTCGCCAGATTCTAGAAATAGTCCAGGTATGTCCAGCTTGTGTCAAGGACCAAGCAGTTTATGAGTGACCTCGCCTACAACAAACCCATGCTGTACCTCCCTTGGAGTGTCATTTGCCAGTCGATGGGCAGCGCGCCGCCAGGCTCATACCAACACCCACCAAAACATCTTCCAATAAAGAATGTGTATAGAAGGTGCGTGTTCTTTTTTGGCAGCCTTCATCGACTCCCCCGAGCACCCCGACAGCAAAGAGAACAAGGATTTCAGGAGGTATGCGAAGATGCTGCGATCGGTCCTCAGCATCGTGCGACAAACAGGTCGATTGACACCAATGCACCGTAGATTTCATTGGTTGAAACGACCCCGAAATGGATGTACTTCTTTTTTGCAAGGTGAACATCCTTACGACATGCATGAAGCTGCACAGCTTTTGGAAGACATCTCCAACGGTCGACCGCGCCATAGCCCTTACTTGGATGTGAGTTGGTTCGGGCCCCATTGTCTCTGGACCTCTGGACCCTTACAGTAAGTTTTGTTGCGTCGCTCGCACGTCTGAGGGCTTTGCCCCAAGCTGGGCCGCAAGTTGGCCTGGCAGTCGGGCCACCGGCGGTGGGTGTTGGAGAAGATCTAGAAGCGGTAAGTGACCAAGTTTTTTCTTTTAAGTCAGGGTTGAGTGAACTGACTGGAATCACAAACTGGGAGCTCCTTTCGGAATTAAGGTGGCCAATTCTTTGCGACTGGGTAGGAAGAGACCTGAGTCTGCCGACGCAGCCCGCTACCGGACTGCAATCAATGAGCAGGCTCTTTTTCAAGCTGCGTCACAGCTTTGGGTGGAAGGCGTGCCTATGCAAAAGGCTTTGAGTATAGTTAGCTCTACAATTTCCAAGGTCTCCAGGTGAGGGGGTAGCTCACCTAGCACTGCTCACCTAGCACTGGACACAGGAGGCTGTTTGCTAGAGTCGTGGATTTGAAAGAATAATTCCACACATACCGTACCTATTTCCTAACATTGCCTACTGTCACCGGGGTATCTTCAGCAAACCCTGTGTTTTGTGAAGAGTGTGTCAAAAATAGATGGATTTTGTGAATAGTGATTCCTACACAATTTTGTGAATAGAACCACAGACCAGTTCCGTGAATAATGTTGTCGTCTTTATTCACTAAATCCATAGGGCATTGTCCAGTTTGGTATGCCGTGAAAATCACGGCATTGAAATCTAAAGGGATCGCCTTTGGACCAGGTGGCGCGTGAATAAAGTGGTCGTGTTTATTCACTAAATGGGTTTGCATTTTGACAGCCTATTTTGTGAAGAATGTCTCGTTCACAAAATCTTCTGCGCAAGGAATATATCATTCATAGATTGAAGTTCAAATACTTCCAAACCAACCATCAACCTAGATCTTCCTTGGGCTGCCCTGCGTTTGGCCAGGACACCATGGCGCCAAAGAAGCGGACCTCGGATCGCCGGGGCGGTGAACCGAAGGCCAAGACTTCCAAAAAGGTCGGGGAAGGCCTCAGTGCCATTGCACCGGAGTCAATGGCCCTTCCGCATCTGAAGATCTATGAAGAATGGGCGTTTCTGTGATGCAACCTAGGAAGTTGTGTTTCAAACATGTCTGAACAAGCCACACATTATGAGCAACATGTTTTGCGCAAGGACCGAGAACTTGGAGCGGCGCAACAAGACTTTGGATGTCTTTCTGTGCGAGAACCTGGCTTCTGAGGCAGGTTGCGAGTCTTGTCATGGGTGTCATGGGTGGTTTTGTGCTGTCTTATTGGAGGAGACAGCAGTTGGCTTCTACACTTGGTTGGAGCACACATTCCCCGCAGAAGATGGTGTGTGATGGGCTCGTATTGAAAAAATACAAATGAATACAAATGAATAGTTTCCATATGTTGCAATTTCGTTGGGTTCGAGGTCCTATTTGAGAGAGGTGGACATGACTTCTTCAAATTGCTGGCAATTGCGCCCTTGGATGCTTCCACATCGGGCGGACTATGGCCTCCGGGGAACAGCAGATGGGGTTCGGGTCCTAGTCAGTTGCTGAGAACGGTTATCCTATAGTTATCAACCAATTTTCCTCCCCAGGAAGTACAGCGCAACCTCGCGCTCCTGGTGTTGTTGAATGGGTTCCAGTCGGACGCCAACGTTCCAGGAGTAGAAAAACTGACCATGACAACCGTTCAACCTGCCTGGCTCCAGGAACCAGCAACACATTTCAGGTTGTGTGAGGACTTGGGCATGGATGCCAGCGTGAACCTGGTGGGCCCGCAAAGGGCCTTTGCAGTCAAGGGCTGGAACCGTTGCCTGGCATTACTAGGGGTATGCTTCTGCGGCTTTACCACCCCAGCGCTGATAGAGGCGAGGCCTGCTTGAGGAAGATTTCGATGGTCATCATATGTCCTCATCGAAGGACATTGCTGAAGATCGATCTAGATTATATTATTGTCTTGCACAGCTGTCGAGGCCATGCCGGACCATGTGAAGAGGAGACCAACAATGGGTTTGAGTATGTTTGAGTGGAACAATATGGAACAACTAGATTCCATTTGGTATTGATTGCAAAGGAGCTTCAGAACTATCTATGCAAACAGCGTCGAACCTGACATCTGCCGTGTGGTCAACACGAATCGGGGTGAGGGACTGAGAATGTGGTGGGTATTAGTGCTGATTGAACCCTCTTGGAGTCCTTTGTCCCTAACCTCTTCTGCGCCAGGCGTGACATGTTCAACGGTGGGGATCCGCCGGAGGCCCAACGCCTTCAACATTGTTTGGCAACTGGAGCTATTGATTAGATCTGGAATGTCAGAGCAGAACGCCATCATTTCGCTGGAGGCACTTCTTAAAGAAAAGATGACAATCAAACCAGAAGGAATCAATTTGAGTCATTCAATTGTTATTGTCATTCGATTTTATTGCTGAACCGTCATCACTGTAACCCGTCAGAACTACGAAAGCGCGGCCCAAGTTGCGTCCGTGTACTCTCTTGGAAAACAAGAGAGTCAAGCAGCAGTTGCCCTCCTGCACAAGATACCGAAGTCGGTGAAGGAAGCGCTGACGGCAATGGTGAGGCGGGGTGCAATGGTTTCCACTGGTGTTTCTATCTCTTCCAATGGTTTCCAGGGTGCAATGGTTTCCACTGCTTCGCCAGGCAGTATGGCATGCCGCGCTTCTTGACGCACGAGGCCATAGCTGTTGGCCTTCTGAGCGACAAGCACTCCACGGCGACCGGTCCATTTGGGAATTGGAAACAGGAACTCACAAACAGTGAGAATCTTCTCCAGACCCTAATCAATCGAATGGAAAGGGATTGGCTAGCATCACCACAAAAGCAGCGTCGACCGTGGCATGTGAAAGACCTCGAAACTTTGATCCAAATTGATTGGGGATGATTGTGGTATTTTGTTGGTGCCCTATCCTCCAGGGTCATCGCAATGCGCCCAAGGAAGCACTTCAGAGGAACTGCGGTGGGTATTTGGCATGCCTGGACCTGTTTCTCAAAGCTGTCCCGAAAGAGTTCGCTGACAAAGCACTCGTGGACATTCACAAATCGTTTTTTGGTCCGCTGTCAGTGCTTGTGCATACCCATGCAAGACCAAAGAGAGTAAGATCGGTTGCTATGTTGTTGCCCAAGGTTTGAGCTTCGCCACGGGGACGCAGACATCAGTTCGATGCTGGAGAATAGCGTTCCGCCACCTGACCTCAACAAAATCAGCATCTTCAGCCACCACCTGACAAAATACAACCAGGAGGCCTTTTGTTTCCTGAGGTGTTTTTAACCAGCGTCGGAAGAAACATAAAAAACATGAGTATGCGAACGCCGCCTTCGAGCCCTGTTGCCTGGCCACCAGGCTGAGCAGGAAACCCGCAATCGCGCTGCAGAGACCTTTGGCAGCAATTGGTCAGAGTGGGAAGTCAGCCTTTCAGTGGAAACATGTTTCAGTAAGAACAGGGAGGGAACAACATGTTTGAGCGTCTGTGACTTCTATGTCAAACCACCTGAGTGAGGTTGTCCCAACAGCTCATGAACACCACCATGGAACAGCTGAAGCTTTCCATCAACGCTGACATGATGAAACTGCGGAGCTGGTTGGGTCGCTGGGATGTCTTTGCCAGTCAACAGGCGGGGTGCCAAAATCAACAAATGTTTGTGGGTGGCCCACATCTGAATAATTTGCTGATATTTGCTGTTTCAGGGGTTGCTTGATGCCAAGTACATGGAGGACCGCTACATGCGAGGCAAGAAATGGTGCAGCGAGTTCATGGATGCTCGCCACAAGCTCCTGTGCTTGAGCACCCTGAATCTGGGGCACTCGACGATTGTCTCGATGCAGTCGGACATGGGGCCTGACACGCGTCTGAGCTGCAATTGCCTAGACTCAACAAAGAGTTTGTGGTCTCTGAGCCCTGCGTGAAGACCATTGATTGACATTAGGCTCACAATCATCGTGCTAGACACCAGCTTGTGGCCCTCCCGTGCTTTGGAAGTTATTGCGCAAAAAAACATGCATCATGAAGAAGTTCCTTTTGAACATGAGCCCCAAAATCGAATAAGCACATTCTTGGACTACATTGAGGACACCTGCTGATCGACGAGGCCATTTCTGTAGCCCATGCGGTCAGTTCAGGGAATTGCAACACGATGTGCTTTGCGTGTCTCCCTCAAGTGCACTCTTCGACCTCCATGGCAACTGTCATGAAGAACCGCCGGCTGTTAGAGGACAAGCTGTTTGCGTACTTTGGCAGCAAATTGCTGGAAGGCCGCGGAAGTGGAAAACAGTGAATCAAAAGTTACAATAATGGTCGTGAATACCAATCGTGACAGTGCTTACTCTAAGTGTGATGAACTCTCACGAGATCAGCTTGAACTATGCCCCACCAGAGCATGGTGGAGATCGACGGAGAACATCGCAACAATGTCCTTCGTTTGCGTTGAGCCATGACATGAAAGGAATGTATTTTCATGATAATGGACACCTTCTGCTCAACATTTTCTTGAAACATCTTTGAAACTAATATTGCAGGCGTTGCTGCAATGTGTGGAACAAGCCCTACGTGGCAGAAGAGTCGTGCACTACTGGGCTCTTTGAACAACATCCCGCGTAGCAGAGTCCAAGATCTTGTGAATCCAGATGTGGATCATCCTTTGGCTCCACACTGGCGGGTCCCTTTTTGTGAAAGCAATGGTTCACATGTAACATGCTACATTGTTCACAATTCAACTGTTTGTTGCTCCCCTCGTCATATGATCCAAATGCTTTTGCCAACCACTGGAGGTCCAGCAAAGGGGCATCAAGGCCACGACCCAAATCATAGCCGGCCTTCTCGAAGGCGTGCTGACCGCGCCAAAGCAGCCCGTACTGGTCGTGGACCTTTTGCCAAGCAGGCGGAAGTGGGCAAACCTTCTTTTGCAAAAAACTGTGAACCCTATCAAACTGTTAGCAGATTTGAACTTGTTGTTCCGCTTTCAAATCAAAAGTGCTTGGGAAAAATTGTCAGGTTTGGAGAATGGAGCAAAGCATGCTGGAACCTGCAAAAGCGGCTCCTCAATGATGATGAGTTGATGGACAACCACCCTGATGTCAGGTTTGCAGCCATCTACCATTCTGACCAAGCGGCTGACCACAAAAGCTTCCAGGAAACAGTGACGGGCCTGGTCATGAGCGAGCACTGGGATGTTTCAGACCAAGCAGGGTCTAAATCGCGCGGCCGAGCTGTTTTTGGTGAGCCCTTGCCCACCCTCGAATCTCTCGCTGTCGTGGATGGAGAGTTGAAGATCCCTGGTGAATGTCTTTCCATCGAATGTTTGGTATTCCTGCGCTTGTGTGGGCACCAAAATCTATAGAATACCAATGTTTGATTTTTTTGCCGTTATGCCCTCTCATCCATGTCCAACTCAGGATTCCAGAGATGGTGCAGCAGAAGCTTGCAGGTCAACCGGAGTTCGTGAAGAAGTGCATGGAAGAGATCACCGTGGACACTAAGTTCACAACATCCCTGAAGAGTTGGCACACATCGACGACTGCGCCAACATCGACGACCGCGTCCACAGCCAGCTCCGCTGACCTGCCTCCAAGAACTCTTGCCAAACCTGATTGGCGGGCTGACGGGCCATGGAACTTCCGCCGGCAAATCACTTCTTTGGAAACGATGCCCGCTGTCGACTTCGAGCCATTGAACCCGACACTTGGACTCGGAAAGAAGTTGATCCTTTGGGAAGGTGTGAATATGTCTTCATTTGTCCAAGTGTCTAGGAAACTGTCCAAGCGTCACCCTTGCCCAGGCTTCTTGGCATGGCCCGCCTTCCGAATCAGCCCAACCTCTTTGTGGTTGCAACCCGGACCAACAACATTTGGCTCATCAACCGGGATGACAAGGATTGCACCCTCTCTGCAACGGAGCTCTTTGGGTTCAACACAGGGTCTTACACTGAAGTTCCCTCAGGCCAGGTATATAGCCCACAAAAGCTCAAGTGTTGTCGGTTTGGAAAGGGCCAGGTATAGCCCACAAAAACCCAAGTGTTTTTAGATTTGGGAAGTGATCAAAGTTCCAATCCGTCGCATGTTCGAACTGTGACAGGCGATGGTGATGTTTTGGCATCTTCACTCTCGTGGCGCATTTCCAAGGACAGTGCTTTGATCGCAATGGCAGATACAAAGACCATCACCACCATCCCTGACGTGGTTTGCAAAGTGGCTGGGGATCGGGGTGTTATGGAAGTACGAGTTGTTGACCACAATTTGGCGGCGAAAGTTGAGGTGTGGGTTTTGTCTTAACATGTCTCAACATTGGTATGCCTCAACTAACCACGACCATTAGAAAGCAACTTCTCCAGCCTTGCCCTGAAGGTGGATGGTGCTGGCCTGCAGCAAACGGTGCCGTATAGGTATACAGTGACCCCGGCAGTTCAGGTCAATTCATTCAGGCCCAAGGAGATCAGTTCGAGCGAAGACAAGATGAATCTTCGCCACCAAATGTTTGGAGCTTTGTTCCACGGCCGCTACACCGATCTACCTTCTGCTTCACACTGCGGAATCATTTGGGAGGTTGGGGGTGGAAAGACAACTGCAGGTTGATGCCCTTTGTGGTTTTCATAGTTTTTCGGGGTGCCCCTTTCAGGTTCGAGTTGGAAGCGAAGTTCCAGCCACAGTGACGCCGGTAAAACCAAAATACTATTTGCTCGGTGGCCTGACTGTGAAGGCACTGCATGCTACAAAGCTGTGCTAGAGGCTAGATGAGCGTGCTTGCTTTCGCGCCCAAGAGGGTGTGGTCCAAAGATTTAGGGGTGAATGGCATGAGAGCCAACTAGAATAACAAATAATGAAAATAATGTTCATTCGTTCATATATGGGATCAACTCGATATTGAGGTTGAAGAAATTGCAGAACATATGTTGGTTGTTGGCACAGTGGCCATTCTTGAGTTTTGATAGCTTTGTTTTTGCAGCAATCGTGAAGACAGGACCACCGAGAACGGTGGACTGCTCGTGAAAACCGTTGCAGCTGAGGGCCCTGCGTCAATCCAGTTCCTGCCACTTTTGACCTGTCCGTAGCTGCGCATCGTTCAATCCAAAGCTTTGGCGTGTGTGTCAATGAGTGGGTTGGGCTCAGGGTGCTATTTTAAGCACTTCATGAGTGAAGGTTTTTTAGCGTATCTCACCCACATGCCGCTCGCGTCTGTGGATGAGCTTTCGGGTGATGAACGCAAACCCCCTCCCAACCCCAAACCACCTAAGGGGGAAACCGCAGAGCCAAAGGCAAAGCCTAAAGCGGTGAAGGGCAAACCAAAAGCCAAGGGTGGACCAAAAGCATTGCCTAAGGGCAAGGCAAAGAGCACGCCTAAGAGCAAACCTAAGGGCAAGCCTAAAAGCAGTGCTGAGAGCGCTGCTTCAAAACCCGAGAGTGAGGAAGTCGAACCGAAAGGGAAGGAGAAAGAGAAAGTCAAACAGAAAGTAATGAAAAGGCCGAGTGCCTGTGTCACTGAGAAGAGCGTTGGCAAGTGCTTCTACAAAGCGTCTGACTCGTGGGGCTTCAAGAAGGATGATCGCCAATGCTATTCAGTGCCTTGCCTTCATTGTCAGTCATGATGAGGCTTCAATCCCAAACTACAGTCTTTCCATGCAATCACTGTTTGAACTTACTTAGTTCAAGCGAGATCCACGCCTCAGCGATGAGACCAACATGGAGATCAGCGAGCCATGACCGCGTAAAGCATGTTCTGTTAGGAATGGATGTCGGGGTTGTGGAATGTCAGCTTACATAATACTGAGGAGTGTGTCCGGGAGCACTTGAAACATGGGAATCCAGAGTCTGCCGAGAACTTGAAGGATTATCCTAGTTTTCTGAAAAACTTATGTTTGACAACTCTTTTTGCTAGATGTCTGTGCATTGCTACCCATCTTGATCATCTACTACCATCATCGCAGTGACCGCAGGTTGCTATGATGACAGCGGCTCTGGAAAAGTTGAAGGGTGAGAGTGCTGCTCCTCAGACCCAGGAGCCCTTGGATGATTTGAACGATGAAGGCATGGAGGGTGAAGAGGAAGAGGGCGCATGCGCTGATGATGAAATTGTGGAAGAGTCATTCGGTCAAACGCGCTGCAAGTGTGAAGGGAATATATACATGATTATACATGTGTTTGATTACAGTAGGGTGGACTTCTTTCGAGCCTGACCCTCATCTCAGGTGATCAACATTGATCAACATCGAACCTGAGCCTTGTGAGCGGGAGCGGCGGCGCAGCGGTGCACCAACTGGTGTGAACTAGGAATGCACCACAAAGGTTTCCGAATACTGTTTGCCAGCTCTGTTGGTACAAAGGTATTGTATTTGACATGTAGCTAACTGTTTTCGTCAAAACAGGTTGGTCTTCAATCCAAGAACACTGTGCTCCGTTGAACTGCCAACCGGGAATGATGCCACTGCCCTCCAAGCAAGTGGAAGGCAAAGGCAGCACCAATTTTGGGACCAAAAAATTGCTTGAACGTGCAGTTTGTTGACCAAAGGTCATTCGGTGCATTTGCACTAAGTAAGTACTTCAGAATGTATCAAGATTGCCTGCTTCGAGGCACATTCAAGGTCCAAACAAAGTCGTAGTTCAAGACCCTTCGCACCAGGGATTATGAGCACATCGCATGAGAGCAAGGTCAAGGAAATTATGGGCAGCTTGTCTTATACATGAAAATGTTTATGGTATTCCCGTGTTCTGTATATGGTAGGGACCAACCAGTTTCCATCTGATAACTTAGGAACAGAGTGGCCATTGGAACTCCTTCCGGCATCCAAATACACGTACTCGATTGGCGTTGATGGTGAGAAGCTTTTGCTCTCGGAAGCAGATGAAGAAACACAATGTCTAGCCAAATGGCTATATGCTTCCAATGTCTTGAAGACTGCGGATCGGGAAGTTATTGTTAGGGAGGAGCTGTGTTACATAGTAACCAAAGATGTGATCTTTGATAATCCATGGGAAGCCCGAGTCCAATGCTTCGATGTGCGAGCACAAGAGATGATCATGATTTGCTTCCAGCTTGCACCGGCACCAGCACCGTGACCATGAAAGGTCAGCTGTTTGGAGAAAAAAGGTACGTGGTTTTTCTGTGAACTGGTCTCTGGGTGTGTGTGTGTGTTTTTGTGTGTGTCTACTGGCGTGACAAAACATAATAACTGGAACACTGAAACATCAAACAAGTTATATATAATCAAAACTGGTTAGACCCACCGGTAGCTTAATATCAATGACCACATGGAGCCATACTAGAATCCAGTTCAATGG
>JAODVQ020094795.1:0-17100 GCA_025400075.2 Phenganax stokvisi
CTGTCCGAGCCAAACAAACAAAACACCAGTGAACATTGTGTTCATTATTAAATTGCTTCGAAAATACGTTTTATGTACATTTTTGAGTTTTTTATGCACTAAACATTGTCAGATCAGTCTAAATATAATATATGTGTTAGTTGACATTATGTTGTTTATGAAATAATAAAAAAGTCATTTTCCTTATGCTGTGCATAAGATTTCGTTTTTACTTGAACCACTCACATATATAGAAGGTATACAATATAAAACATAATTATATAACAATACATAGAACAATAATATTTGCAAATATACATAGATGTAAAATTACATATACAATTACAAATACACAAAAAAACACAAGAGATGTCAGCTTCAACTCACTCCCTGCAGTAGTCTCTTGAGAGACCATAACGTTTGTGCAGATTTATCCTCGTGTGGTAAATTATTCGATAAAACCACCGCAGTGTAATTAAAGCACCTCTTAAACAAGTAACAAGTGACTCACAAACATCTTCTGGGTAAAGCTTTGTGACCCAGTCCACAGGCAGGTCATCCTTCCAGCCATGTGAATTTGGTCTGTCTGTCTCCATCGTTGCCTTCGACTCCAGTTGCCACAATCTTGCAACTTGATGTGCTCTCTATACAGGTGTATGTACCACAGAATACCAGAGGTTTTACCTTTTTTATAAAACTTGGAGGAAATATGCTATACACTTTATTTTGGTGAATATGCATTAGTTTTAGTCTAAAGAAACATATGAATACAAAAAATTGATATTTTTTGATGAATACCTAAAATAATCCGGTTTAAAAAGAAATAAAATGCGGTGGTTTTAATGCTCTTTTTTCTCGTAATGCTTGTAAAATCTGTAACATTGAAAATAAGTTTGCAAACTAGCACAATCTGTGTTAATCACTATGTCATAATTTAACTCTTAACAGCCTTACTAGTACAACTATATTCATCTTTGAAAAATTGGAGTTTCTATTTGTAAAATTAAATAATAATTTGACTGGTATTCTGTGGTACATGTATTTGAGTAGTATAGGAAATTGGGTTTCTGCCCCCAGTATTCTACCCCCACCTCACCCCACCCCACCCCATCACTCAGTCAAGATGGCCACCACCATCAAGCAATCCAACAGCTCGGTGATGGAGCAACAAGGTCCAAAACGAGGTCCATCCCAAGTTCGAGTTAAAAACGATTATATTATGAGGCACATTATAATCCTTAAGTTGTCGCTCAATCCAATAATCATAGGGATGTTTGAGTTGTATTAAGAGCTTACTAAACTTCTTTGATTTCAACTTGTGGATGATATGTTCCCTTTTTTTATCAATGTGTCCCAGATAATTCTCAAAAATAAGTTCCATATCTTTTCAATTGGGGTTGTAGAATGTGGCTAACTTCGAGATATTGTCACGAAATGGTTTTGCTATAGAATTGAGTTGTTGGGTGATCACGATACAACTTAACCCGTAGTGCGTGCTGAGAAGGCCAAGTTAACAAATTCAGAGGTTCTCTTTTCAACAAAATCACTATTAGCACAATCATCCAGAATAATTAAACTTTTTGTGCCCTTGGAGGATTCCACAACCATTTTTAAATAGTTCTCCACCTCATCTTGTTCACATACACGAAGAAATTCTCATCTTGGTCATATTTCCAGTGGGTGTAGGTTTTATTCCAAGAGTAGGAGGGACATATTAAGAAAATATTTTCAAACACCCCACGATAATTTTCTTCTAATATATTTAACAAAAATTTTGTTTTTCCACAACAAGTCATGCCCACGATGATTATATTAAAGCAATCATCAGAAATATTGTTAATACTTTTTTTGTTTGTTTTGATTTCTGACTTAATTCCTTAATTATGGGCTTACTCCCCTAGCTTCGTTTTGAGATGATTCTGTGCATTTTTTATTAAAAGCATTATTAAACTCTGTTAATACGTTTTTTAATGCAACATGTTTTCCCATGCTGACGATGCCAGACCCAATACCCACGAGGGGGAACCAAGGTGTAATTAATCCTACCAGGTATGTTAGATCTTTTAGTAGGAGGTCGTTCTTTAAGAGTTCTTGTTTTAATTTTTCTGAAGATTCTATCATCTCCAAGCTCTCCAAGAATTCACTCAATTTCTCCAACATGAGATTAACAATTATCTTATTGGCTGCCTCAAATTTCTTAAACTCCCACATAGACTTAATTTTCCTTAATAATTCTTTATTCGCTTTCTTAATTCTACTAACAGATTCCTTAATCTCTCCCTTTTCTGAAAGATCGATTAATTCTTGCCTTAAATCATGGTCATCTTTTTCATATTCAAAAGTATCTTCTGGATTGATAGTCATTTGTTTAAAAGTAAAATTTCTTAAATGCACACCTTGTTTGGACTCACTATGCTCACACTCCCTACGGTCGTTTTAATAATGAACCGTATCGATTTTATTATTTTTAAAATTTAACAATCCACTAATCACAAAAATACTACAAATAACATTAGCACTTATGGTTCTTTTAGTAATTTCTAACAGGATCTGGTTTTGGGTGTCGACTAATTTTTTACCCATGCCTACCAAATGTTTATCTCAAATCGCTCTGAGATCTACTACCAGAGCAAACTTATCTTTAAAAAAGTTTTCAATATTTACTTCACACTCACCCTTACAAGATTCGATTTGTTCAAAAAATCGATGTGCTTCTCTGTAAAGATCTTCTCTTTTATTATCCTAACTATAAATACTATTAGGTACACCTTCGATGATAATCTTAAGTAGATCGATATTGGGACAAATTCTTCAGAGTCGCTTAGAGTTTCTTTCTTAAATAACATAACTACAGCGGCCAAACTTTTTCTAGGGAGATTAATCGTATCGTTGTCAATGGTTGCATCCTCATCCCATTCTTCTACATTTAAACATGTACCCACTTGGCAAAATGATGTTGAAAGAACAGTGAAATAACGTCATCCAACGATGTTGAAAAGACGTTGAATCAAGGTACACTATGCAAATCGAATCAACGTCAACGTCTAAGCAATGTCGTAATATTAACGTCGGCAGAACGTACATCTTTCAACGTCGAGATAACGTAGTCCTATGACGTTGAAAGGACGTTGATTCAAGGTAGACTATGCAAATCGAATCAACGTTAGTCTTACAACGGCTAAGCAACGTCATAATTTCAGCGTCTAAAGAACGTTCACCTTTCAACATTAAATTAAAGTTACAGCGTGATGTTTTATGGACTTTGATCCTAGGTTGACTATGCAAATCAAATCATTGTTATTTTTTGCTATTTAATGAAAGTTTTGACGGAAAACATCGACTAAACGTTTATTGTTCAACCTTGATTTTATGTTTAAACTTGACGTTCCATTGCCTTACTTTTTTTGTCTTCGTTTCTTTAATGTGATATAAATTTCAACCCATGTCAACTTAAAAACGTTTAAAAATGTTTATTCCTCATCATTTAAACTCTATCACATGCAATTTTTCACTATGTAGACGTTGCTCAAGGTAGAGTATATGTAACTGAAACCGACATTAGCTTATAAGGTGACCAAGACAGATGTAATTATAAAAACTTTGATCAAACCAAACATTTAAACATTGAGACGATGTGTAAACATAACAGTCGATCATTTGAAGCTTACTCAAACTTGAATATTAAGTTAAGGATGCACCACGTATATTTATTATTCTAAGGCTTTCGGTCTGTTAACCCGGGCCTTCATCAGTGAAACAAATGCACTGATAGGGTGCATCATCTGGCTTCATCAGTTGCACTGATGAAGGACTGAGATAACGGCCCAATAGCTTTACAATAATAAATATACATGGTGTAGCCTCAAATAAATATTCATTTGTTGTTTTTGCCATGCAAAACTACAAGAATGTTATTATTCAAATTTGTTGAGTATATAAATTATGTTGAGAAGACTACCTTGCCTTTTTCGATTAGTTAATTGTAGAAAATTATTTCGAAGACAGTAATTAGAACATCTCTTCATATGCAACAAATGTAGCATGAAATTTGAAAAGACGTTTGGCAAAGAGTAGACGAATAATACCAAAATACTTTTGAAAAATTTAGTTATATTGCATGAATGCTTAAAGAAAAGACAAATTTAGCATTCTCAACATAAGAAGTAATGTAACTGGCAGTTTATAGTTCATAGGAATTGGTGAGTCATTTCCTTTAGTTTTCAAAAATAAACAAAAATTACTCCATAGGCAAACCTGTCAAATTAGCTTGACAACACCACTTTGATACTAAAATGCCTGGCATGCATAACGAAAGTATTGGAACAAGTTACAATTAACTGTTGGAAGTTTTTCTCAGTTTAATGAATAGAAGTTTCCTTTTTTGTTCCATGGCCATGTCATTGACTCATGACTGAGCATTTCGTCTCCCACCGCCACCAGCTCGATCTGGTGCATGCTTTAGCAGGGCCTTCACTTGTGCAGCAATTTCAGCTTCGGTGGTATTGCGTTGATGTTTTAACACACTTTCTGAAGAGGAAATAAAATTTTCGAACATGATCAAAAAGTAACTCAATCATATCAAATTTGTATTGTGAGTACACGTGGCCAACGTACGATGCAGTTGTCTACAAGTATACTAAAACGTGTCTAATAAAAGGCTGGAGCAAAGAGCAAATATATTCAGCAATATTTGACACTTGGAGATATAGTTATCAATTGTACATTAAGAAATGTCAGTTGTCGACAAGTTAATTGTCCTTTCAAAAGTTCATGTCAAAAAATCTTGACAATGACTTATAATGTGTTTTTTATGTCTTTACAAACATTAGATCATATTCATAACTATCATCGACGTCGCTACGTGATATTATTCACATATTGTCGTTAAAGAATAGCCTACATATTGTTCCACAACATTCAGTAGAGAGTTAGAACTTCTTCCGATAAGATCACAAGTTTGAACTCAACAGGATTTCAATCCACAACATTAGTAATGGAATGGAGTTCATCTAAAAAAGTTGAGGGTAAAAGGTTAGAGTCGAAAATTTCACCAGATTTGGGGAATTGTCGACCATGACAAGAAAACGGAGCTAAATTATCAACATTTCTTATGCTCTCTTATGGTCATTTACTTTCATTATAGTCTATGGTAATACAGGTATTGCAGCATATATTGCAATGGTATAATGCTGTGCATAATTAGCACTACATACAAAGCTGGAAACGCCTGAAAATATATAGCCAAATTCTATGGATATTAAATCAAAATCCTTTTGACATTTGACACAAAATCGGCTGCAGAATGTGTCAAAAATATATGTCATGTCGCGCTTGTCTTAGCTAACACCATACACGTGAGTTTTCTGAGCTGCAAGTGCGTATTAAAGCAAAAAGCGAGTAAAATGCATTTCCCATACTCGTTGTTCATCACAAAATTTCACTCAAAATATAAATTTTTCCATGAATTGTAAAATTCACCCTCCACAAGTTTGCATGTGTTGCCAGCTGTGTATGTAACGCTAATTATATAGAGCATTACACAGGCCCGTTTACCCGTGCAATCTTTCCTGCGGTTTTTATCGTGTTGACAGATGCGATAAAGGGACTATCTGCTCAGTATACTGGACCCTACAATTAGCAATTGCACTCATCAGTGAATCTACTCCATCGCATACGCTAAAAGGAGAAAAATCGCAGAAAAAATTGCCCCTTGCAAACGGGCCTTAGCATTGCAATATATGATGCCATACTTGTAGTACCATAGATTATAATGAAGATAAATGAGCAAAAGAAAGTGCAATATATGTTGATAATTTAGCTCGGTTTTCTTGGTGTGATGGACAATTCACCCAATCTGATGAGTTTTTCGACTCTCGCTTTTTACTCTCGCCTTTCTACTCTCGACTCTTGCCTTTTACGCTCGGCTCTCGATTCTTGACTTTTAGATAACTCAATGGAAGGCCGACGCTCTGACATATCAGCCACCATATGTCCCATAATGATGGCTGATGAGGCAAGCCCATACGAGTAGAAGTGATTGCTGATGTGAAATTATATACTAGCAAAAGCCATAGACACTTACTACAGACTACTTGAAAAACTTTTGTGTGACCAAAAGCATACTTGGAACCGTGGCCCATGAAGTTCATTTGAGCCATTACACTATTGTCCATCAATCTGCAGGGAAAAGATGCTAAATTCATATGGAAATGAATTATATTTATACCATTAAACAAATAATTAAATATTCTTTTTTACCTGTGTAAAACATTACGGTCGTTCTCTTTTACATTTACCCCACCAATGTTAGAAAGTCTAGACAGCTGTGGAATTACAATGCAAGTTAGAAGACATGTGGATTAAAAGTGCAAGTTACTCGCAAATGTACAGGAGTATGCGTATTATAGTGTTATGTAGTTTTAGAAGGGGTGCTAAAGTCCAGACAGGGCATCAAAACCAAGAAGAGGGGATTAACATTTATTTGTAAAAGTTTCATGTAGGTGAATCGCAATTTAAGAGTTGAAATGAGGAAATTTTAGGTGTATGCCTTTCAAATCTAATGGTTGTACCCATTTTGTTCTACAAATGGTGTTTCCAACGACCCAATGACTTGACATCTCGAAAATTTTTCTGCTCAGTGTCACCCATGGTGGCGCCACTTTGTGCAAACAAATACCCAGGTCAAAGTCTCTGACGTGATTAACACATCATAAATAAGGTGTTGCCTGTATCAACGTAGCTATGAAGGGCACCAAGTTTAAATTTGGAGCCAAAGGTGCCTTTGTCTATCGTGCCTGCAATGTATGACTAATTTAAGAACAGTGCTTACCAAGATTTTCTGTTTTTCATCGTCCTCAAGACTGGCTTCCAGCACCATAAATTGGTTAATATCAGTAGACATCTCGATGTGGAAATCTGACTCTTCAGGCTCGCACCGTTTCCCAACTTGCGCCAGAGTGTTTTTTATTTCTGTTAGTAAATGCAACACTCTCTGCTGAAATTCTAAAATTAAAGATCAGATCAAGTAAATCAGAAAAAATTGTGGAATAAAGTTCAAGTAATGGTTAGTTTTCTGTCAAGTCAAACACAATGATTTGAAGATCTGAAAAGCTAGACTATATTAACAAAATTATGAGACACAAACTTAAATTATGCTAACTTAACTTAAATTATAAGGAAAGAAAACCAGATAAGCCGATGGAAACCAATGAAGCACATGCAGGAGAGTTTAACCACATCAGCTAGATCGACCCATGCAGTTACCTATGCAGGCACTAGTACTGCTTCTGCCAGGATAAATGGTAAGGGGCAATTAATAAACTGCGCTAACTGAACTCAACACCCGCGCTTCCCATTGGGGAACGCAGGGGAGTTGGCAATGTATAGAGTTTTTCAAGGCTATTCGCAGACAAATTCTGATGAGACATTATATAATGGAAACACCGCATTGTTCACTGTGACGACTTTGCAGCCCTCATTCAGGGGCCACGCTCTCTTTATACTTTTCTCAACAGCTATGCTCAAACGAGCAAATACTGTATTCCAAACTAAACATGCAATAACAAACGAAAAGTACACACGGCCTCAAATTATTTATATGCCTAACCTTTAAAATAGGTGCAACATGTATAGCCTACAAAACTAATATACTTACTGGCTTCTGACATGGGAAATTTTCGGCCTTTCTTTGAAGCAGCTTCTTGTGGTGTGGTTGAATGAGGCGAAAAATGCTTGGGTCTTTTTTCCTCTCTTCTAGGCGGACTTACATTTTTTCGCTTCTTGCCTTTATGAAAATTCATATTGCTAATTCTGCAACTGAATTGCTTAGGTGGTTCTGGAAAACACTGGTCATCTTCTAGTAAAAAAAAGTATGTATATATGGATAAGAGCAAGCATATGGAAATATACTGAAGCGTATCCTCGTTTGATGATTGTTTACTAAATCTGAGATAAATATATTTTGTAGTTCTGCACTCATACGGAAACTATATTTTCTCAAGTAGCTCATAACACAATTGTGTAAAAATATATTTATACATATACCTTTTGTCGCTTCGTCACCAGAGGAGTCCAAGAAACGATCGCTTTGGGCACTATAAGCACGGCTTTGACCTTGTTCTAAATGCAAGTACGACTAGTAAGCAATAACTCTTTACATGTTGAATATAAAGTGTATCATAAAGAGTAATATGAACAGTTTAGAGAAGAGTTAACGTTGAGCCTACTAAACTTGCAGAATGCCTCACCTTTTTCTAAATGTAACAATTGTTCGGTTTCACCATCACTTGCATCTGTTGTAAACTCGTAATCATCACAAGTTTTCTTATTCTCTGCAAAAAAATGAGGTATAACTATCATAATATTTCGCTGACAAATATAGTTGGCGTAAGCTGTATCATATACTTTGCCACATTACTGCCACATATAGTTGTTTTATATAATATGCATACAGTGAGAGATTTAGATTTGATTTTGCCAAGCCTAATAAATAAATAAATAAATAAATATTAGTTCAAGTTATATATATAATTCATACCTGAAGTACATTTAATTTTAACAATCGGGAAGCTGTCCCAATTCTCAGACGGAGGTTCTTGGTTCTTTGCTGCCCTAACAACATGGAGACCATTTGGCCACCTAACAGTGTCGCCTTCAATCCAGACCGAGGGAATAACACCTTCCTCTTCTTGTCCGTTTGCGACCCACATTGCTCTAGTCCACATGCTCTTCTGTACTGTGTTTCTGGGTAACTAATGAAACAAATTACAACGATTTCATATGCTAGGACCCTCCAGGGTGGCTATTGAATAAATGCCTTACATACTCATAGCAACTAACGAAATCTACTTATGTCAGTGCATTTAAAGATGTAGCAATATTTAATGTACAGTACAGCACTGTATATATTACTTTTAGTGTCTCTCCACCTCGTGGTGCTGAGGAAAAATGGCAAATCCTTGCTTGTATGGAAGACATACGGCTTTTGAAAGAATTTGGAATTTTTCCACGAGGCATCTTTTTTGCATTTCGCTGAACATTCCGTCCAAAAACAATGTCGAATAATTTGGAATCAGCCGGGATTTCAAAGAAGCTTCCAGTATGCCGGTTGGAAATAACATCACAAACAAAATTTTCTTCTTTCTTCTCAACAACAAACGCATATCTTGAATTTGTTAAAATAAAGCAACTATCTTTCAATCATGATGAGATGCTTGTATATCTCCAATCGAAAGCCGCATCAGTTCCATTAGCTGTCTTAAGTTCTTCTAGACGTTTGACAACTTGAGCAAGGGGGTTTTGAGCATTTTGAACGCGCCGTTTCAGTTGCTGCATATAGTTTTCGAATGGAAAACATGAGATGTCGTTCAATGAACTCTGGAAAAATTCTACATCATTGGGTAAGTGCAGCAGACTATGGAGGTTGTAAACAACAAAGGTATTGCCGTAAATAGCTTCACACCCGTGTACAAAGTGCGTAATCAACTCCTTTGCATAAAATAAATATGCATTACGTCTAGCATCATTAGCGTCAAGCATAATCCCAATAGCTATCGACAATGAAAGAAAATGTTGATACATCCTTTTCGTCACAACATCCCGTAGTACCACTGGACCGGTATACAGTAGAAATTGGCGAAATTCAGTTGCTTTCCAGCGTGATAACTCTAGCAAAGACCTAGGTTGTCGGGCAAATTCACTGGGCATACTACCATACAACGACACTAAATGCTCTAATATCTGCAGAATGTGTCCTGAAGACAATTTAGATTCTTTTGGCCCATTCTTGAGGTAGTCTAACAGACGTTTAGTAACTCCTAGGCAAACTAAGTGCATGTAGTCAAGAGGAAAGCGACGGATGCATGATAGACCGTGGCCTATCAATGGAGATCTTTGACTCTGATGATTTTTGTATGCTACCGCAGAAAATTTCTATTCTGTTCTTAGTTTGCATTGTTCAGTACAATTATAGACAACTCGACCATTCCATGTCCC
This sequence comes from Phenganax stokvisi, assembly GCA_025400075.2. Classification (NCBI taxonomy): domain Eukaryota; kingdom Metazoa; phylum Cnidaria; class Anthozoa; order Malacalcyonacea; family Clavulariidae; genus Phenganax; species Phenganax stokvisi. The sequence goes on from JAODVQ020094795.1 coordinate 9,973, forward strand.
CTTAATAATGCAACGCTCACACGCGTAGTAACCACTGTGGCCAATGATACACTTCAAGAAGCATCTTGCAGGAGCATCGCACAAAAAACAATGAATATCTAAATTTAACTTATGATGTTCAAATGTGAGGCCATCATGCTTGAGTGCTGCGAACTCTTGACGAAAATCCTCTAGATACTCAGTGACTGATGTTGGCTTCGTATTTCCATAATAGAATGCAATGACGAAGATTTTCCGTTTGCCGATGCAACCTAAGATAGGCCAGAACTGTGAACTCGAGGATTTAAAAAGCGAGAGGCCATCTACATTGACCGTTAGTTTGATTGCCTTGTTTTCATTGACAAACGAGGGATTTTCCGACAAGATTTGACGAACGCCATGCTCGATGCCAAGATATACAAATTGTCCACCACACTTTGTCAAAGTGGATATATCTCGTGAAGTGGCTAGCAATGTTCGACAGTCCTTCGGAAGGCTATGCCCCTCCTCACGCAATATCGCCAAGAGTTCGTTTATTGTGCCTCTATGACAATTGTTTTTTGCTGCCCATGTTGCCCATTTTCGGCGAAAGCTTGTAGAGTTATCTTCAGTTACCGCTGCATCATTACTTCCACTCTCACTATCAACGATATCATTGGAGGTAGAACTTGTAGAGGTACATTCTTGTCCATAATCATCACTTGAATCCAGTATAGGTGACTGTTGACCAGCATTAATGCACTGATTGTCACTATCAAGATTGTAATCGGGATTCTTATGTTCAGAACATGAACCATTTGAATCATCCTCTTCACTACTACTCAACTCAGCTATGGAACTTGCTTCTGCTCTGAATTTACGGTAGGTTCTCCAGTATGCCATAGTGGTCTCAACCTTCATGTTATTTTAAGAAAGAAGCCATGCTTAGTCGTATATTTTTAATTTCAAACTAAACATGCGCAAATGTTCATGAACACTTTAATAAAACAATATGCGCTTTTGTTTCTGTGGCCCACTCATCACGAATCAGAATTGAAAATATTCCATGATGGTTGAGTGAAAATATTGAATCTATTTTGAGTGGTAAAGGAGATATCCCACAAATCAGCGCAGGGAACAATTGGAAAAAACAGATCTATTCTCCTGAACATGTTTTAAATAAAACATTGATTGGTCAATGATTGGTCATTGATTGGACGGATTGGTCAATCATACTTCAAGCGCGAGAGGCTTGCTGCAATGATATCTTTACATGTAAAAATATCGTATATTTACCAGTGTTCAAACACGTTTTTACTCAGTACCAAGAAACTCTATACAACATCTTTGTCTATATAATAAAGTTGTTCTTCCTCGTTTTTTAAGCAGACCACAAAGATATTCAAACAACGTGACAATGATCAAAAACTACTCATAAAACTTTGATCAGAACAAATGAGCTACAATCTTCGCCAAAATAGTTTGGTACAAGTATATCTGTACCAGAAAATCTGCTTATTAAATTACATTTACAGTAAAACAATCTTGCTCTCCCACCCCCCTCCCTGATCAATGTTGATTATAACTCAAGAAAGTGTTATTTGAATATAAATATTTTTTACCGTCACCGACATTGCAACAATGGGCTTGAGGGTGACTAATTTTTGAACTGATATGATTGGAGCAATATATCCTATACTTATTGGGAAACATTGTCTCTAAAAACTGTCGAACTCACTTTTTAAGAACCATTACTCAGTTATTACACCACATTGCATCTTCTTTTGATTGCATTTTTTGCCTAAGTTGTCCTGATACATCAAATAGCTGACTATTTAACATTGACACCATGTTAATGGATGAAATATAAGGAGCGGCGCTATATTGTCGCCACATTTTGCAATTATCTGTTTTTGAAAAGTTGAGTTTTTCTAAGACGTTACCAATTTACACTGATTGCAATGAAGTATGGCAAGCTACATGAGAAGAGGTGGATTAAGAACCAAGTATAAACTTCACCTAATATCTATAGATGTGCCAGGAATTCTAGTTTCTTCACATTGGATAGAAACTTTTACTATTATTTTTTCTGTCCTGTATAACAAAATTGCCGATTTTGAGATACATGTAAAAGACTGTGTAAATATATCATATTCATGTAAACATTAATTATTGTTGCAGAATAAGGCTAACCAACTTTGTATCAAACACGTAAACAAAGCCGTTTTATGCCCTTCATGGGGTTTAATATGCAATTTGCGGAAATTAAAAGGTATTTTTAGAGTTTGTATTATCCTCCTTCAGAGCACAGTGCTGGAAGTTATTATGGCGAGTAGCACCTTATATTAGGGCAAAAAAATTATGATTAGCTCAGAAATTGTATCCCAGTCAAAATGGTTTTATGTCCCCAGCTGTATTAGAACGTGAATGAAACCTAAGCAAAAAGTACTATTTAAGACAGTTCTGTGCATGTTAAAGTGAAAATTCGTGAAATTTCCCACCTCTCGTAAAAGGAGCTATATTAATAGCATCATGCAAGTATAAATAGAATTTTTTGAAGATCAGCGAGAAGTAGCTAGTGTATGAATATGCAAGCCACTTAAATATCGCAACATTCGAACAAGAACGAAGTATATCCAGCTCATAAATAATCTTCAGTTATACAAAGTGAAAAAAATTTATATTGTGCACGTGGTTGGCTGGAACAATCTATACAAACGGGTATCTTTAGAACAGCTTACGTTAATCACGAGTGCAACGAATGACAGTGGTCACGAGCATATGACCTTTGGACTGTGCTTTGCATGCACGGCATAGTTTATCCAGTGTCGAAACAGATCAATGGACCGAAGTTTAATATAATTTCAATCAATATTTGACAAAAACAACTCGAAAACACTGACTTATTTTCAAGTTTTTTTCCGAGAAAAACGCACAGAAAAAATCACTATGTCAATTTATACACTACAGTATCAGGGTTAAGAACGACTTTGCTTTTTCTAAGCTATAAAACGAGTTTTAAGTCTAATGTATAAAGTTCAAACGTTAAGTTAAGGTTATTTAAAAGTAAGAAGGTTGTTTTCTTTTTGAAAAACAGCTTCACTGCCCATTTTTCTATGGATAATTTTCAAATACATGGAGAAGATAAGGCAAAAATGCATCTTTCCTACTGCAAATAAATTGAAAATTTCATAGACCGTATATAAAAATAAAAAGAAATGACGGCCATATGTCAATGCGATAGTTTTCGGTATAGAAAAAGATAGATTCCATCGTTAAAACACGTTCTTCGAGAAAATAATATGACAACTAACCTTCTTGCTTCTCTTTTCTTGTTTTTTTTTGTGTGTTAAATAGCTCTAAAAAGCGTTTTTGTTCCTAGAAGGATGTCTTTTCACGGCCAATGTATTGTTTGTTTGTACTTGCCTTTGCGCAGGAACACATAATTTCGTTTTTTACCGTGTTGAAGCTATAGGGACTGGACCCTGGTATGACTAATTATGGTAATGAAATACTAATAAGGTACTAGAAATCCATTTTTTTTAACTTTTAGTATAGCTAAAACTGTAACGAAAGAGAAATACATAGACGTACCGAGAATACATATATTTCCAAATCTTTTGTATTCCTGATAGCATAGTAGCTAGTTGCAATTATTCTATAGGTTCCAGCATAGAAACCATGTTCTCGTTTCTCGTCCACCCAGGGTGATAACACTCATGAACTCTGAAAATGGTAGCTTTACACTATTTCGCTTCCTAGAACACGAATGCACACAAAATGTGTCTGGAACAAAGAAGAAAAGGCTGATTTTCTTGAATTTCTAGGTCAAGGCAATACGCAAACTTAATTTGAATTTCACTGATAAGCTTGCAATAGAAGTCAGGATGGCGTGCATGGGTCTTAGGGACAATGTTGAAAGTTTTATACGATTTTCATAATTTAACATTTAATATAGCTCTCCTTTAACAATGTTAAATCAACATTATCAGTTAATCAACACAGTGTACGTTGAAGAAGCGTACATTTTATGTTGAAGGGCATCTTAAAACCAACCACAATTCAACGTTGAAACAACGACATTTTCTTCGATATTATTTCTCAACGTTGGATACGTAAGGTTAATAAAACTTTGAATTTAAGTTGTAAAATAGGAGTCATAAAAGCAAAAATATTTCACCGTTGAAAGAACGACAAATTTATTGACGTTGTATCAACGTTGGATACTTGACGTTGATGCAACGTTGAAAATACGTTGTCAAGTAAACGTCATAAAATCAACATTAATTCAACGCTGAAACAACCACACATTTCTTACTGTTGTGTCGACGCTGGACACGTGACGTTATTAAAACGTTGAAGTTACAATGCAAAGTTGACGTCATAAAATCAACTACAATTCAACGTTGAAACAACGACACATTTATTGATGTTCTATCAACGTTGAAAGCCTAACGTTAAAGCAACGTTAAAGATACCTTGTCAAGTTGACATCATATAATCAACTACAATTTAGCGTCGAAATAACGTGGATTGTTTGATGTTGAATCGATGTTTAAAATATTACGTTGAAACAACGTTTGAAACATGTTTCCAATGAGACGTCATAAAATTAACCACAATTAAACGTCGAGCCGACGTTGACTGATTGACATGCATTCAACGTTCGAGTATCTACGTAGAAGCAACGTACATATCACGTTGTTGACGTCACGACAACTTTCAACTCCATAACAACGTCGAAACTACGTCATGTGCCCGCTGGGTAATATGTTCATAACTTAAACTTTTTCCCACCTCAATTTCTGAAATAGCTCTAGATGCTAAATCTTGATTATCGATGGTCTCATACTCAAGTTCTATATTATCTAATATATATCCTTCTACTTTTTGACTACTTTGCACTAACATAATATTATTAGCAGCAGGTAAACTAATCCTAAATTGAAAATTTTGCCTCATAAAATAAGGTGCAATAACACCATGATCTTTTAAAATTTTCTCAATCTTGATTTTTTGCTTAGTTTTAAATGTATCAAACATAACTTTATCAGCAAGTTTTTGAGCTTTTCCAGAACTAGCCCCATCATCTGATTTACTAATTAATTTTCAAAGATTTTCCTCTCCAACACCAAACTCCACCATATCCTTACGAACGGTTTTTGGAAGCCATAAATCTTTATAAACTTCTAACTTACTATGTTTATTATTATTATCATAAATTGTTTCACCTCCAATCGTAACCACTAGTTTTTCTATTAATAATTTTCCCAAATTGTTTAAAAACCAACTTTTTTCATTAGCATTCTTAAAATCAAATTTTAAGCAAACACTACCAGGTACTAGACAATCATTAGCATGAAGTTTTGGAATATCTACCTATATTTCTTCTCCAGGGTTAGCTTTGTTCAGATTAAATGTTACGACATGTTTAGTTCTTTGACCTTTAATACTAGACATCCTAAGTTTATGAAATTCAGGTTCTATTTGTTTTTTAGTATGCATTTATTTATATAAAAAAAATTATTAAATTTAAAAAATTATGTTTATACTCGTGTCAACAATCAAAAGAAAAACCTTGATAAAAAGAATAATAAGCAAGAGTGTTAAAATAGAATGATTCATAATGAACCAAAAAAGATACCAAAATTTATAAAACGAACTCATTATAAATTGAGGAAGTGTGTAAAAATTAAGTGTAATTGTTTCCGTAATGGCGTTTTGTCTTGCTCTTTCCTTTCGATTTCCAAGGCTTTATTATAAAAACTACTTAAAACATTATCCAAGTAAGTAGGAACAAACGGTTTCAAAACAGAGTAAGCTTTTCTTACGGCTTCATCTCCAACATCTATGACTTCTTCTGTGACCACCGTAACAACAAAAAGAATATTTCCAACAATAGCTCCTCCTGCTCCACTGATTATACTATAAAGATAAGGAGACCAAAAGGGTGCAGCTTTAGTAAGAACGATAGCTGTGCTTGTAGCTGCCATTTTATTTAAATATTAAAAAAAATAAAATAATCTAAGAAAGAAGTAAAAGTCCTATCAACACAAGAAAAAACATGTCTTCTTTGTTTTTAGGCTCCACATCGGGTAAAGATTTCTTTTCTTTTATTTTCTTGAAACAAATATAAATTAGATCGAAATAAAGCTGAATTTTCGAGAAAATCGTGTTGAAATATTCAGACCCCACACCCAAGACCCACATCAAGTTCTCTTCTATGTTCCATTTTGAATTAATAAAAGAGATGCAAAATGCCTTCACGATGTTCGCTAAAAATTGAAAGGATGTGATAAAAATTGAATCAAGTAGCTTGAAGAATATAAAAAGTCCAAAAACGTTTCCAAACCAAACCCACCCCTTTTATCATTTCATTAAAAAAGTTGAAGTTTTCCATATTGAAGAATAAAATATTCTCGTTATTCTCATCTTGATCTTCCAAATCTATGAAACTAATAAGATTAAAAAGAATATTAACCATTTTTTCAAGAACATTTCTAAACGAAGCAGAAAAATTATTGAACAGAGTGTCTTCATTATTTACATCTTGATCAGACTTGTCAAGATTATGATAAAAGTCTAAAAAGGGTTGTACCAAGACACCATAAATTTTAGCAATCTCGACCATTAGTTGGCCAAAGAATTGATCAAAAAACCACACTAGTCAGTTTTCTGGCTTGAGTAGGAAGTCCTCTTCAAACTCTTCTTCATCATCACTGAAGGAAATCCACTTCATTTTTTATTATTATGTTCTTTTAGGATTGTAGTGGATCATAATTAATCTCATTAGCAAAATAAAAAGTCCTATTAACTTTAAGTTATAAACAAAATTCTTGCTCATTTATTTAAAAGGTATTAGATTTTGTTTTGTTTTTCTTTTTTTAAAAATCAGAACCAAGATGATTAAACCAAAAATTATTAATAGATTTTCAGACTGTAACATGATTGTAATAATCATGTTATATATATATAATTATAGAGTGATACATTATAGTGTATTTCAACTTAGTTTGCATGTTTGTTTTAGTTCACTTTAGTTTCAGCATGTTATATCAAAATGCTTCTATTTTACAACCAAAATACATAACGGACATGATGCACAAGCATGTTCAAGCGTAAATAAACACATATTTTGGTTTGTGGTAGGAAATATATATCCCACAAGTT
>JAODVQ020094901.1:5290-17098 GCA_025400075.2 Phenganax stokvisi
AAGTTGCATTCCTTAACAACTACAAAGCGGAGACTCAACATGCTACAGAAGACAAAGCTTTAATCCAAAATAATTGGTCTACAGTTACAGGCCAAGACTCTCAAGTCACCTGACGGAAGCTCGCAAGAAAGACGATCAAGGAAAAGCTCACATGCCAGTTGAATCCCTTCCACCGCGTCTCTGATTCCAGTGTCCACCTTTGCTGAGCCATGTGGCCAAAGGTGGTAAACCTTGCCAGCCACGTGAATCTCAGGGGCCTGCATAGCATTGCGCACAGCCAATGCAGCACCTCTGTTAAAGAAGCGTCAGCATCAAACTACTCGCATTTAAGCTCTATTTTAATAAAACGGTTGCAAATCAGTCTAATTATCAAACTAGCCAAGGCACATGTCTGAATCTCATCTGGTCCATCAACATCTTCCAGCACCCTCGCTTCCAAAAACAGACGTGTCATCCTGATCCGAAAATCCTGCAACGTGTCTGAAATGGTCGCGAAGTCGATGTCTTTCTCAAAATGCCGCAGAAAAGCCATGCATTCTTGCATGTAGTCAGATGCCATGCCAATGGTCACAAAGAGGCTAGGTCGCAGCTCAGATAGCATGTGGTGGCACTTAGCACGTGTGCCGGGATCGTTCCTCACGTCGGAACATGTCATTGCAAGCAGCAATGCAATCGGCAATATCAAGTAGCAAAAGCGACCTTGATAGCCAATCAGCAAACAGTGTGAGTCAGGTTTGCAAACAACTCCATTGAAACACTATTTTGAACAATAGGAACCCCAATTTATAATAGGAAGCGCACCTATACTAAACAAGCAGCCAAGTTACGCTGAGGTGTGCTGGAGCTCTCCCATCGCTGCGCTGCAAATGACATGTGTTTCAATTTCGATTTCAGAATTCCTCCCAATGTGTCATCAGCCAAGAGCAAATGTTGCAGCATCGAGAGCCTCGCCCTCCACTCTGGTGAATACTGTAGCTGGGGCATTAGACACTTGTCACCAAAAAGTGTCTCCCATGCCTTTTTGTAAGCCTCTCCACAAAGTAGTGGGTCTCGACATGCCAAGCGAATCATGTGACAAGCATCACGGAAGATCAGGACAATATTGCGGCAATGTCGATCTTTAAGCACCCTGCCAGTCTTCTGGGCATATGGAGCACCGTCTGCTGTGAATGCTCGCACGTTGCAAATGATATGACTGTACAGAATCTCATTGCAGCCCTCGCCCAGCGGTGTGCAAAATCCACGGATGCCATCAGCTATTGAGTCAGCTGCCATGACACATTTGTCTTCATCCCACTCCTCTGGGTCACACTCCATCAGCACCTTCAAGGGACACAAGACACATAGCAATCCAGACTCTATCTTGCCGTCATTGTCACATGCCTTGTACCGAACAAGCCGGTACGGCTTCTTGTCGTCCACCGACAAGGTGATCGAGTTGGCACGTGACAAGTGACATCGTTTCTTCCTCCTGATGCTCTCCTGCATCACTATCTGCATTTGAGCAAATGCCCTGCGCTCCACAGCCTGCACATCGATCCGCATGCTGCAAATGAACTGGTCTGTGAAATCCAACCTGGATGCACAACGGTTCGACAGGCTGTTACATGTCACAGACCAGGCATGCAACCAGTCCGTCGGCTGTGGCACTGCTCCTGCCAGCAACTTGGCATCGTTGCACGTGTCATATGTCAAAGTGACACATGACAATGGCAACTGCCATGCTTTCACAGCTGCCATATGGAGTTCCGACAGTGAATGCTTTCTGAGGGTGCAGGCTTGTGCGCTCTTGGCACTTGTCACTTGGTATCGTGACCACTTGGTGCTGTACGTACGTCTACGTCGCTTTGACCCTGATGGTTGCAGGCCCGCCATTCTCAATGCAAAAGAAGCACAAATGCCGCAACCCATCCCCCATTTGTCATCTGTTAGCTTTTCCCCCAGCCATGTGACACGGGTACCATTGGGCAGCAGGTGCGAGCCGACACCAAGTGACCAGGAGCGAAATCGAGCCTTGAAGATATCCTTGGCACTCACACATACCTCCTGGAGTTCTGCTTCAGTTGCCGAGGCAAGTTCTCTAAGTGGCACATCGTCACTCAAAATCTCTGCGAGTGGACGCCGTGGCATAGCTCAGCAGCAAGTCTATTGACACTAGTCCCCAACTCCACTGACAAATTTTACACTTGTCTAAACCCATTGGGGTTTGTCAAGAGAGTGGACTGACACAAACTCAATGTCAAAGAACAAGTATCTGACGGTACATATACATTCTGAACTGGTCTTGCCGAACAATTTCAAAAAAATCATATGTGTCACGTGGAAACTGTCAAAGCAGCGGCAAGGGCAATTCAAGTCTGACGTGTCACTCAGAGAATGTCAGGCCTGTAAACCTGGAGCCTTCTGCGCCAAAGTTCAGTGACTCTTTGATTCCATGCATTGTCAGTCTCAGCATACACACTCCCCACCTCGGCCCTGCATGTGTCATTGGTGAAGACATCGGAGAGGTAAGTTAACCTCAAGCAAAAATGAGTGGCCAGGGTAGCCGAAGTCATCACTGTCACAATGTTGTCTGACGTACGCAAGTGTCATGTCTACAAATGAACAGGTTGAGATTGAAAACCATTGAACTATCCATGTATTGATATTCAACTCCACTCCAAAAATGGTCACGTGTCAAATGTCATTGTCAATCAGTCATGTCACTGTCCAAGGTATATATAGCCCAATGGAAGATTCTTTATTAGCCTTTCAAAGTTTATGTGTTCAACAGCTGAGGCCTATCACGTGTCTTGAATCATCAAGCCTCGAACGGACAATTCAGACGCGACCAAAACAACATTCTAAGTTCAATGCAATGAGCAACGCAAATGTGAAATAAACAGAAAGAAATGCGTCACAGCGCCACTCTTCTTCGGATTGCTCTTAGAGTTTTTGAGTGTCTCCCGCAACCGAAGCGCAATGAAAAAACAGTCGTTCAGAATATGGAACAGGTGAACTGACATCGTTTTTAAATAGAACATAGAAGGAAAACTCATGGATGGTCCAATGATGACTTTGACTTTGACTGATGCGCTTCTGGTCAATAGTGAATCAAAATTGTCACATGATTAAATCAGGTGTCAGTCAAGAAGGAGGTGTTGGAGGAAGAGGGTCACCATCTTCCTCCTTGCCTTCCTGACAAAGGTCAGCAAAATGCTTTTGCAAAAGCTCCGACAAGGATGACTGATGGAGGCAATGGCCCGATTCACAAATGACACGAATGGCATCCTGGTTGACAGCATTCTGTGCCCACTGGCTATGCTCCGGTGACATGGCTACACCCACGTACTTTGTGCCAGTTTTGAGGCAAGCACGTGCAAGGGCAAGTGAGCAACTGAGATCTACCACCTGAGCTGCAAGGTAGTTCTCAATCAGGCCCTGCCACAAAGTGACCGGCTTGGTCTCACTCCAAAAGAGGGGGACATTGTTGCCATGGGACCAGTCACGTGGCTTCCTGGGCAAAACAAACAGGGTGAAGATGTGTGATGATTGCATTGATGATCAATGCAAAGCAATCAAACCTTAATGGACTGCGTTGAGTGGCTTGACCTCATCAGCCGGTGTCTTCTCCAATCCAAGCATTTTGGCCTTGATGTCGTAGTCGATGAGTGGCAAATTTTGAGGATAGGGTATGTTGCTATATGTCACAAATGCAGTGGTCGGCTCCTCCTCAGTGGCAAATTCGTCCTGGAGGCAAAGGGCACAAACTTCATCTACAACACTGAAGTGTGAAACACATGTCAGCTTGGAAACCACAACACTCAACCTCAACAATCAGGCACACTGAAATTGAAAAAGCTGAGGTCCTTCCGATCGACTGTGCTCAGGCGGACGCGTGGTACCGAGAGGGCAACGAAGCAGCTCTCACAATTCATCTGGCTACCAAAGACCTTCCTTGTCGTGGTTTTATTGATTTTCCCACGGTATGTCAGATAGAGCTGGCACGTGTCAATCTTCGTTGCATTGCAAATCTCATCGATCCTGGATTGGCAAATGGCAAATCGCACACGACATGAAAAACATTGAAAAACCAAGTAGTTTGACAATTGAGGCTCTGGCATGCGATGCACTTCACGTGAGCGTCCGTCGAAAAGGAACGCAAGTGTCGATTGACTCTGGGATGCCAGTTGCAGGGCATACCTGCACCTCTCCCTGAATCCTTCCGCTTGTCCAGACAGTTTGCCAGTTGGAGGGGCCAACCAACCAGATTTCTCTTCCAAGCACAGGTCAGCGGAAACTACCACCATCATGTGTTTCTCGTTCAAGGTTCCACTGAAGCTCTTGGCAGGTGACGCGTCAAAGCACTGCTTCAATGTATCTCGGGTGACCTTCTTGACATGATCGATGTGAATGAGGCCTTTTCGTACAGCCACCGCTTTCGCCCACACTTCCTGCAATCAAGCAAAACTTAAAAACTGAAATGAAACGAGCTCAAGGCACATGACAAATGTGGCTGTAATTTGGGAAAACTGAACGAATGACTCCACATGGCATCAATTTACTATTACATTAACCCGTGAACCTGTGCCTCGCGCTCTTGTGTCAGGGCGGATTTGGCAAGGTCGGCATTCTCACATATGGAATCACTATTGACGCGTGCCAATTGTCTCCATGACATCTTTGGGGCACAATCTTGATGCGTCAAAGTGGTACGTGTCTGCTCCGTCAGGGCAGCAAGCGCGTCTCTCAGCTCACTGAGGCACGGGTTGTCATCGCTTTCCAATGCTGCAACAAGATCTTCACACGTCACCAGGTCACGGATGTGACATGCCATCTGACCATCCGCAATTGAATACCCCCAGTCCAACAAAGGCTCGAAGCGCTTGTAATCTGTGGTCTCACACAAGCCTTTCTTCAAACTCTCAATGGTGACACGGCTGATCTCGTCAAACGCCACATGCTGTGCGTTGCTGGCCTTCACGGCACGCCGCTTATTAACTCCATGGAATTTAGAATCACATCACAAGGCGGTGTATTTATTAGATGTCTCTTGTCAGTTGTGAACACACCCACACGTGTCAGCTAGCACAATTGTTGTCAAGTACACAGCAAAATGAACCCCTATGACAGTCCGCAACAAAAAACAAAGCCAGTCCTGAATCAGCTTGGATTGCTTCAGAATCTCTTGGCGCCACAAGACCGGGTTCAACAGTGTCTCCATCACGAGTTTCAAGTCAGGTGTCGCTTCTTCCATCAATGCAAGCACATTGCGAGCCTGCTGCATGACAGCAATTGACATGAGAGACATAGCTGCCCAGCATGGCTTGTCATTTGCAGAAGACTTCTCCTTTCCTGTCAAGAATTCCGTGGTCACACTGTCAGATGTCACTGCCTCAGCCTCAAGTGACAGGCAAAGAGAACTGAACAGCATCTCCAATGCATCAGTGACACTTGGCTTGGGACTCAAGCGGAGCTTGTCAATGAACTTCACCACAGACACTATCAACCGATAAAGCCGCGTGGGTCCATCTGTCAAAAGGCACCTGCCATATTTTGACTCCAGGAACGACAGCAAGGCTCGGCAACGCTGTGACAGATTCTTTGACATTGAGTCACATGAAACCAGCATGTTCCTCGTCACCGGTTTGCCCTGCCAAAGCACGCCATCTTGCCGCAATTTGTCGAGGCATTTGGCATGTGTCATGCTCACGCTGTCACATGACGTAATGTCATTGACGACGATCCTCAACCTGTCAGCGAATGTGATCACGTTGTCACATGACACCTCGAGAGCACGTGTGCGCTCTGCTGACGCCATAGCCACCTTCATCACGTGAGCATCTGACACCCAAAGGGTGACACGAATGGTGACTGTCAACATGGCCTCAAACAATGCCCCAATCCGGTCATTGTCACTTGCCACAATCGCCTCGTGCATTGCCAGCCACCATGCGGCAAGTATCAAATGTCCGCACAGCAGCTTCAAACTGGCCGGATGCTCGCCACCGCTGGGAGACACGACGTCAGTTGGGCACTTGACAGCTGTCTCAAGTGTCACAGGGAAAAGAATCCGGCCATGATGATGCGGGCTTGGATCAAAGAGAGCCTTGGCATGTGTCAACTGGTTCCAGCTGCCAAGGTGGATCGGCCACGAGGCACTGGCATCAGTTTCACACGGCACACCGCCTTCAGCAGTAAGTGGCAAGTTGTCAACCGGGCTGCAGGACATCCAGAAACCACTCCCACCTGCTTCATACAACGCACTTGTGCGAAGGCTTTGGACAGCATTGTCCTTTTTCCACATCTCCTTGTATGAGCACACCTTTCTACTCTTGTTGCCATTTGTCGCAGTTGCACTTGACTGTTCTGGCAACGCCAACGGTGCCACCGAGTCCAAATCCTTCAGCTCATTCGGAATCAGCTTCAGCTTCTTGAGCATAGGGATCAACTTGTCTTTCACCTCGGTTCGGGAGACGCAAAGGCATCACAACTGTAACCAAACATCCATGAGAGAGTGAGCATTAATATCTGAAGTGCAAACTGCCATTTTGACACTGTCACATGACTAAATGTCCAACTGTGGGACACCCCTGGCTAAGTACATACACAGACTCAAAGCAAAAACTCATTGACATGCTATAATAGCTTAATTGCACAAGACAGGTAACAGGTAAAACAAATTTCAGATTTGCAACGGCCATGTGTAGTAACAAGACATGTCGCATCTGGAATCATGACCTTCATGACATCCAGTGCAGAGACCATATCAGGATTGGTTCGAGCGTGTTCCAGAAGCGATGTCAAAGTCTGAGGAGCCATGGCTGATGGTAGTCCGGTCTGATGGCGGCTCGGTCAACTGTCAGGTGGCAAATGGCACTGCAGCAGAAAATGACAACATTTGTCATATGAGGTAATGTTCTAACTTTTTCTTCATAGATTACTTAAGCGTTTTCCGGAAAACGCCTAGGTAATTTTATGTGCACATTCCAATGGATTACATGCTCTTTACTTGGCTAAGTAAAGCCAATGTAAATCATGATGCATGAATGATGAGATTACCTAGGCGTTTTCCGGAAAACGCCTAGGTAATCTCATCTCTCCAAATCCAAGCAAATCAATCAATCTGTCATGCACTTTTCAAAACCCCTGCACTCCGCATCGAATATTGAAAAGACAGTTGGTCCACTGTCTAACCCCTGCCCAGACACAAATAGCTGGGTCTGAGCTTCAATCATTGGCAAGTGGCAAGTGTCACTTGGTCAAGCCAATTACAGCACACAAAAGCATTGCGCCAACGCAGGGCAGGCTCATGGCATTCCCTGCCATCTTGACACCTTCCCCATGTGAAACATGGCTAATGTCCAACTGTGGGCTACCGCTGGCCTTGGCGGCCTCAGGTGTCACAGGGATGCAGTGCGTGGACAAGGCCTCTTCCACGCTCAGGAACTGCTGTCTCACCTGTGGCAAACAAAGATGTTAATAATTAAGCAAACTGCCTATCTAAAACGCATTGTCTGCAGCTAGCCTTGTGGAACATCCGCCCCGAACTTGTCAACAATGTTGGCAAAGGATCTGGAGGGGTAGCTCCACGTCCGCGACCATTCTTTGCCATCTGTGACAAGTCAACGATGACCTTCTTCGGCATATGCTTGCTGTATTGTTCGAGGTTGGCTGCCTCACGCCGGTCACGGGCTAATAGCACATGAAAAGCTATATTACAAATGAATCGACTGAACAAAAAACATGGGTCTGAGGGTGGTGCATCAGCATGTGACAAACGGTGCGTCTGCTTGGGTGACCACCAGAACTTGTCACATGTGAAATCACGGTGAACACGTGAAGTCAATGTCCTCAACAACTGCCGCAGGTCCGGAACGTCAGGGTGCCAGGCAAGACGGTCCTTCCTGAATGCCAACACATAAAGGCGTGTCCTGCTGGCTGGAAGACCAAACAATTGTGGATCAATGCACGCGTGCATGACCTGCCACTTTGTCCCCAGGGCACGTGTCAACAGAGTCAGGTCATACTCTGTGACATTCTCCCACAGCAGAATGTCGCTGTTGTCACCATTTTTGTGAAGCTTGAAGTATCGCCGATGTGTCTTGACCACAGGATCAAGGGCCTTGCGCCGCTTGCCCATCATGGAATATGAGACACATGGACCTCCTGGCTGAAACAAGGTTCACTTTAACCATCGTGCGTGTGGCAAAGACTGACAATCACATGTCTTTCAATTCAGTCAGTCCGTCCTGCCACGTTGACACGCATACCTCGGCAGGCAATCCCGTTACATTAATTTATGTGCTTGACATGAGCCAACTTTCAATGCGCTTGCAAGCTGCGAGTAGTCGACTTCACTGGGCAAACCTTGTCATGTGTCATGCAGTGGCAGCTCCCCTTCTCCGGAAAGAAGCCCATGATATCGGGAGCAACGCACATGCCATATGTATTCTTGAGTACCTCAATCATCCAAAAACTGATCGCACTACTCAACACAGACTCAAGGATGCACGAACAGTTTCGGTGAGTTGTGCCCTGCCTTCTGACAACTGGTATTGCATTCCACAGCCCAGTCGAAGATCACTGGATGGCTGGATGAAAGCGACAAATATGGCTTAGCAGCATTCGACAAACTCAAAGCTGCCTTGGTGCAAGCTGTCCATCTTTCACTCTAAAGAATCGTGGACAAATGGCACACACGCACATGCACCTGAAATTGAAACATGTGTTAAAAGGCTAATGACCGACTCTGCACAGCCCACGCCGGAGAAAGCAGTGCCCATACACCACGACCATGACCGTAAACGTCTGGCGAGGAAGTCCTTGCCCAGTGCCCGCTCCATTCTCTTCATGAACACCTTGGCCCAGGTGAAGGAACACTTGACATCAGCCGGGCCATCTGGGCCATCAATGGGGATCGGCACATTGGTCTTCCGGAAGCACTTCCTCAGCAGGAACAACTTTGATTGTAAGCATCAAAAAATAGTCATGGTTTAACACTTGTCATGTCAAGCAAGGCTCTCTTTCTTCAAATGATACTTCTTCACAGCCTTATTCTTCTTCATGACCTTCATGGGCCTTACAGTAGTTTCTTTCGATGGGACAACGCGCTGACAAGAACTCATGTCTCAAAAAGGTGGCAGGATAGGGATCAGACTTTGGCATGCGGTCAACTATCACGTGACAGCAGGAGTGATGACTAGCGAAGCTGCTTGAGCCACTTGCACGCTGCAAAAGACTTCCACAAACCAACTAAACTGTAACTGCATGCAGGCTGCAATGTGAACAATGTGAAGCGTCACTTCAAGGGCCATACGGTCCAAGTTGAAGTCGACCTGGCAGGCCGACAAGTTGCCAGACTCTTTTCACATGACTGATGCCCATCAAACATCAAGCTCATCAGTCACATGGTAGAATTTAAGCCGTGATATGGACTTTTTATCCAGGCGGCAACACTGAGGCTGCTCCAACAATCAGTGACAAAGATGGCAGGACCATCAAGGCAACAATTCTGAAACACGAGCCTTGAGAAACAAATCCATTGCCTTCAGGTCTTGCCTTTTGGGTTTTAACTCGACTCCAAGTAGCACAAACTCCTGCCCATGTCGTAACATGACAGCACGTGCTATGCGGGTATCTCTGGCACTGCGCCAAATGTGGAACTCTTCTCCTGTCATTGACCCCTTGGACATGACAACTTCGCGTATGACATGTGGCTCTCTGAACAAAACAGCTTCAGATGCCAGCACATCAAAGGCTGAGCAGCAAGCGGCATATATGTCAGCTTCGAACCTGAAAGTAACTTGGCTATCAGGATGCAGAAGCAATTCAGGTGCCCGATACGGTTCTGTGTAATAGTGACGCCCAAGCCCTTGTATCTTCTGCCTCTCGTCTGGCAAACATTTGGCACATCCCAAGTCTGCAAGCTTCACCACTGCACCCTTATTAAACACAAGGCAATTGGCCGGTTTGATGTCACAGTGGACCACCTGCTTGGCATGCAAATACATCAAGGCATGTGTCATTTGGCAAAGAATTTGCCATCGATGAAGTTGGATGGAACGCTCACATCTGGCAGAGTGTCTGCTGACTCCACGTGGCCAAAGCGGGTTCTTCTGCAACCAACTTCTCAAGCACATCTCTGCCATCTCGAGGAGCAAAGCCACAGCACCACCTGAAGAAATCGCAAACCCAAAACACTTGACAATCCAACAACTGTCGAATGTCTTCAAAATGTTCTTCTCGCGCTCAATATCTTCAACGGTTGGCTCGTCAACAGGTGGGCATGTCTGGCTGTCAGCTGCCTTTGGAAGTTTTGCTGCAACGGTCAAGCCTGTAAATTTTTCCTTGAAAGCAAAAACGACTCCATATGTTCCTTGGCCAAGCACTGACTGTTTGGAGAAGGATCCTAAATGGCACACAAATTCATGCTCGGCAACTGGCACATTTTCATCTGTCAGCACGTCATGTGTCAGAGTCAGGTCGTCAGATGTCATACCAAGAACTGATTCCCGTTCTCGCTTCTTTTGACGGCCATGTGACATTGCCAATTCCCTGTAGTGGTTCTTCTCGTCCTCACTGAGCAACTGCCACTTGTAAGCTGGCTCACTGAACCACAATGTCTTCTTGTACAGCCGATGCGTTGGTTTACCTTTTCCCTTGGAGTTCTTGGCAAGTGTCTGCAAGAAAATTGCATATGACGAAGGCGGCCGTCTGATGCCAAGCTTTTTGTTGGACGTGTACGACATAGCAGCTCCGTCGCGAGTTAAATGACAATAGACCGATGAATTGTTACTAAAAACTGTGATTGAACATGAACTACTGTGAGTCCAAATGATATGCGTCACTGTAATTACACATGTCATTTGGGCCAACTCCCATTTGGATCAAAAATGGTCAAAAATGTATCAACGCAGTTTAACACTGTGAAGTTGACTGACCTGGCCTGGCATAGAACTGCAAGCAGGAGCTCCAGAAGTAGTTCTAGCCTTGCCCCAACAAAGTTTTGGTCGTTTGGGTTCTTCGGAATCACTGAAATAGTCTGGTCGTCACTGAGAAACTATACTGAGAAGATAGCCAATCATCAGCACATACGGGTGACCTGACATGATTCAAAAAAGCCACATGGTTTCCAGATTTCATTATTGTTCAACAAAACAGCAAACTTTGTGGCTCAAACAGCGTGACTCCATTTTGCTCCCCCTTCATCGGTCAGTCCGGAGTCCTGATATCCGGATCCAAAATCATGTGACACATGTCAAAACGCTGGCACATAGTGCCTGCTCAGCTGTCATGTGAGTCAGCCGTACCGCCGGAGGAAAAGACCACCACTACGCCATTTCAACTCCCCGTCACCTAAGCGGCTGGCCAGTCAAATGTCAGTCAAATGTCAAGTTGACTTAATAAATAACTGCTGTGCTGTCTAGATGCTTCCTGTGGCACTGGTCGGCAAGAAAACGAACGCTTCAGGTTCATGGGCAAACATGCTCGGCACAGCGTGCCACAGCTCACCTTCGATCTGGATGAGGCATTGCCACTTCGTTCCCTGCGCAACATCACGCAAGTTCAGTCAAATGAAACGTGTCAGCTCTCACAACTCTCACCACATCAGCCCTCACCCAAGATCGCACCTCTAAATTGAGATCACGAACAAGCGTGCATATGTCATGGTGAAGCTCTGGATGGTGGCACAGTTTCTCACGTAAACGGCTGTTCTCCTGCTCCCTGAGGTGGGAAAACGCATTCCTGGTGTCAGAAGCTGCAACCTCTCCCACACACACACGGGATTGTACGAATGACAGCTGCCATTAAGTCGAGCTGCCCCAC
>JAODVQ020095010.1:0-17097 GCA_025400075.2 Phenganax stokvisi
CTACTCCTAAATGGATAATACCTAAGAAAGCTGTGGTGAATCCTAAAAATAAATTCAGGGATTCTGATGGACTACCTGACCAAAAATGTTTTAAGTGGGCCGTAGGAATTGCGTTACTTAAGAAGCCCGAAGAAAGAAACAAAGATAGACTTTCTTTGTCTTTTAGAAAAAAGGTTCATCATAGCTTTAATTGGAAAGAAGTTCGTTTTCCTACTCCTGTAGAAGACATTACAGAGTTTGAGAGAAATAACAAAATCCTTATAAATTTATTTGGGTATAATGAGGAGGATAAAAAAAATATATTTCCTATTGGTGATATTCATAAGAGTCCTGATATAAGACTCTTACTAATAGCTGATAAACATTACACGGTAATTAGTAATCTTTCTAGATTAGTTAGTTCAAGCCTATCTAAACATCATGGAAGAGTTTATGTTTGTGATTTTTGTTTACAATGTTTTCGTAAGGAAGAAGACAAATTAGAACACGTTACTTATTGTGGAGAACATACTTCGGTAAAAACGGTTCTTCCTGAGCTGGGTTCTTTTATTTTTTTAAAAAATCATTATAGAAAAAATAAAGTAGAATTCGCTATATATGCGGATTTTGAATGTATTTTAAAGCCTATTCATAAAAAAATAGGTGGCGGTACAACACAATATCAACAACATATTCCGAGCAGATTTTGTTACTTGGTAAAATGTTTTGATGATTCTATTTATCCTCCAAAATTAGTAAGACACACCCACGCCGAAGACGCGCAGAGCGCTTATGATCCAAAAGATACTAAGTTTTCTGTAGAAGAAGTTTTTGTGAAAAAGCTAGAAAAAGAAACTCGGGGTATTTACAATAGATTTTATAAAAATCCAAAGAAAATAATTTTCACAGAACAAGAATAGCTAAATTTTGAGAAAACGGAGATTTGCTATATTTGTAAAAAAGAATTCGATCGCGATGAAAAGAAAGTAAAAGACCATTGCCATTTTACAGGAAAATATAGAGGAGCGTGTCATAATAGTTGTAATCTTCAAAATAAAAAAAGTTCTTTTATTCCGGTCATTTTCCATAACCTAGAAGGATACGACTCCCATCTATTTATAAAACCCTTAAATGCTACTCCCGGAAGAGTCTCTTGTATTCCAAAAAACGAAGAAAAATATATATCCTTCACTAAGTTTCTTCCTGTGGATTACAATAAGAGAAAAAAGCCAATTAACATGTGCTTAAGATTTTTAGATTCTTTTAAGTTCATGAGTTCTAGTCTAGAAACCTTAACAGGAAACCTACCACCAGATAAGTTTAAGCTCCTTAAAAAATATTTTCCAGAACAAGTTAGTTTACTTTCTAGAAAAGGAGTTTACCCTTACGACCACATGGAGTCATTTGAAAAATTAACAGAGTCGTCTTTACCTAAAAAAGAAGAATTTTATTCTAAATTAAATGATGAACACATTTCTGATGAAGACTACTCCCACGCACAAAAAGTTTGGGATACTTTTAATATGGAGTCCATGAAAGACTACCACGATCTATATTTAAAAACAGACGTGATACTGTTAGCAGATGTTTTTGAAGAGTTTAGAGAAGTATGTCTAAGAAATTATGATTTAGATCCTGCATGGTATTACACGAGTCCAGGGCTAGCTTGGGACGCGGCTTTAAAAGTAACAAAAGTTAACTTAGAACTATTATGTCAACAAAATATGTATTTAATGATAGAAAAAGGTATTCGAGGAGGTGTATCTATTATAACAAAAAGACATATTGTAGCTAATAATAAATATCTTTCTAAAAGAGACGAAGTCTCCGGGGAACTTCGTTCCCTTTATGACCCAAACAAACCTAGTATTTATATTCCTTATTTAGACGCGAATAACCTTTATGGATGGGCTATGATGAAAAAACTTCCTACGCATGAATTCGACTGGATGAACAAAACCCAACTAAAAATTGGAGAAACCCCGGTAAAACAAAAGGTTGTATTTTAGAAGTAGATCTAGACTATCCCGAAGAACTTCATTGGCCCCACAATGATTATCTTCTAGCTCCAGAAAAAATAAGCGTGAAGCAAGAAGAAGGAATAAGCGAGGAAAAACTAATTCCAAATCTTGGTCATAAAAAGAAATATGTCGTTCATTATGAGATATTAAAAGACTATCTAAGACTAGGTTTAAGACTAAGGAAAATTCATAAAGGTATTATTTTTGAAAAAAGTAGCTGGTTAAAACCTTATATAGAAAAAAATACAAAACTTCGTTTTTTGGCGAAAAATAAGTTTGAAAAAGATTTCTTTAAATTAATGAATAACTCCGTTTTTGGAAAAACGATGGAAAACATTAGAAATAGAACAGCTATAGAATTAGTTAATAATGAAGTAAGAGTAGAAAAATTAATTAATAAGCCTAGTTTTAAGTCTTTTACGATATTTGATGAAAACCTCGTAGCTGTTCATAAGTATAAAACAAAACTTGTTTTAAATAAGCCTATTTATGTAGGAATGAGTATTTTAGACATCTCTAAGTCTCTTATGTATGACTTCCATTATAATTATATAAAAAAGAAATATGGAGATAAAGCTAAATTAGGATTTACAGATACAGACTCCCTACTTTATGAAATAGAAACCGAGGATTTTTACGAGGATATCTCCCCAGACCTTGAGAAATATTTTGATACTTCTGAGATAATAAAAGATAATCCACATATTACTAAAGGTTTAAATAAGAAAGTCCCAGGCGTGTTTAAAGATGAATGTGGAGGAACTCAAATAATAAAATTTGTAGGACTACGCGCGAAATTATACGCTTTTAAAAAAGAAGAAACGAACGGAACGCAAGCTCAGAGGAAATAAAATGTAAAGGGCTAAAAAAGGCCGTAAGGAACAAGACCCTTGCCGTAGAACATTATGAGAAATGTTTATTTTCTAACGAGGAAGTAAAAAGATCTATGAATGTCATAAGAAATAAAAAAATCAAAGTTTATTCTGAAACCGTGAGCAAAATAGCTTTAAGTGCTAATGATGATAAAAGAATAATATTAGAAGACAAGATTAATACTTTAGCTTATGAACATTATAAATTAAAAATGCGTGATGATAAGTCTAAAGATCTTGAATAACATAAGAAAACTTAGGGAATTTTTGAACAAAGTTCTTTTTTCGCTAAAATAAATTATTAATAAGGACCAATGCCGTTGATGATCGTGTTATGATAGACTTTTGTAAAAATAATAAAAGCAAGCGACTTTAATGAATAGTCGTTTTTATAATTACTTATCTGATTCATTAAAAAAAGAAATAAGCGATTTAACTTCTCCTTTAACTATAGTAGATCCAAAAGACATCTTAATACTAGTTTTAATCTACTTAAACAAACAGTCTAAACCAAGATTTTTTAAAAATATTTTTATAGACTTTTACATAGAAAAAGTTGTTTTAAGAATGTGTAGACATTATGGAATTGATTGGGACTAATCGCTTTATAAAAAAAAAATGTGTAACTTAAAGCTTTTAAAAAAGTTACACATTTTATATAATTTTCCCTAAAATCCATCCTCCAGCTAACCCCCCAAAGTCAGTTAGATATACTTTAGCGTCATAGGCCAAAAAGCAAAGCGTTTAAAAAAGTATTGTGCAATAATTTTTTGAGGATGAGTGGGCATTTTTTTGGGGGGGGTTCAATCACCAAAAAAAAACTGCCAACTCAGCATTTTTTTGGCCTCTCGTAATAGAAAAATATACTAATTTAAAAAAAAGATGTGCTTGAATTCTCAATTGCACACTACTTGCTGAACTAACAAGTTATGCACAGAGCTGGTCGCTTCAAAAATAATTTAGTGCAAATTTACAAAAATATGTTACTTCACTGCCCAGATTGTTCATTATTAGTCAGAATATGACCTGATTATTTAGCATCAGTAAGTGTTACTTCCATTTTATTTTCATTGAAGTCAATACTGTTCTTCTTGGCCCTAGTCAGAAGCTCATGCAATTGCTGTTCGCTTTCTTGCCTAGTACAACCAAGCATAATTATATGATCAGCTATACTAACCATTCCATTTAAGACATTCAAGACACTGGTAACGTTTCTTGAGAAAGTCACCATAGAATGATTTGAACAAAAAAGGCAACCTTAAATACATGGTACCTAAAAAAGGGGTGTAATACGTAGTAAGTGATGAAGATTGGTGTGCAAGTTCACTAATCGAATAGCTTTTCTTAACGTCCAACGTTGTAAAAAACCTTGCATCTTCAAACACAAATAAAGTTTCTTCCAACATGCTGGAAGGTTTAAGAGGCCAAGTAGTTGCTATATTAACAGCCTTGGTCAAGACATACTCTCATTTTATCTGAAATTGATGTGTGTAAGATAACCAATGAACTCACCTACGCAACTGATTCTGTCACTTTTCCGATAATCGCTACATACCTTGCAGGGAATTTGTACAACTTGATGCACTGTGGAGTGAACTTGAATATTGCATTTCCCTTCAAACAAACCAATTACATTTAAAACACATTTATATTGTTTAAAGTTAATTCCCTTGCTGTCAGTTGAAAAAATGCCTTAGTGCATTGTACACATGAGGTTAATCCCATGTCAAGGCAAGGTGTTCTGCATAATAATGGAGGAGACTAAGTATGCACTGCACTGTTCCCTGTTGCAGGGCTCTTATCTTTCTTGGAGTGCTTTCTTTGACCACTTTCTTCGAATATTTTTGACACGTCATATATTCTTGCTTCAAATTCTATTCCAAATCCGGTCTTTTCTTGCTGATAACGTAACTGCCTCTGTCGGGTTAAGTTTCTCCCGCATATTTGATGTACCAACAACTGAGACATGGCCTTTAGCAGCTGCAGCGAATACTCCTATATCTGAGCTATTTATTGCTTTTCCGACAGCAAGTTTGTCCTCTTAGTGGATAAGCTTCTCTTTCAGCTTCTCCAGCGACGTCTCAGACGATACCCCGAACAACAAAACGGTCACGTATCATTGCATCTGAATTTGTGTACTCACAATCTTTTACTAGAAAGCCGTAAATTAGTAGTGAACTGTTCGGTTGTTCTCGCTGCCTGGGGCTCCATAATGTTACTATACTGAAAAAAACTTAGGTTGACCCTAAGAGAAATTATATACAGAGAATACACTCGCGGCAAACTCTGTCCACTTAATGGTAATGCGCATGTGCGCACCTCTGGCAAGTGTTTTCAAATTCTTTCCATTCAGTTGAATGAACTAAATCGAGTTCTTCATTTTTAAACTTAGATTTTATCGATACTATCTGACAAATAACGCAAACTTGGGTACACTGGATAAAAAATAAAGGCAGGGAACCATACTATAACAACGGAAACAAAGACAGGTCACTAGAAGGGCTTTGTTTCAGATTTGTCTTCTCATGCAACAAGGACCGGGAGTAAAGTTTGAGAATAGTTCGGGGGTGAGTGTAAGTTATTTCTGTTGTGCAAGTATTCATTTGCACTCTTTTTTGTTAAACGGAACGCATTTAAATGAGGTTTTTTGACTATAAAAGAACTGAGCTCTGAATTACAAGTCTAGATCGCAACAGTACCACAACTTTTACAATTGAAAATACTTCAAATGAACATCTGAAAGCGGTTTAGATCATGTTGGAACATGTCATAGCCACGGAAATAAGAGTGAAAAACTTACACAAGACAGAAAATTTCCGTCATTCTATGCGTGCTATTTAAAATAATTTTGATTCGTTTACAGTTAGTTGACCTTACAAAGCTACAGTTACTGCCTAATTGTTTTTTCTTATTTAGAACTTTTGAAAAAGCTTCTTAGAGTATGTGTGCTTTTATTTGCTGCAAATGACAATTACCGTTTCAACCCATTAAGATTAAATTTTCCAGTATTATCATTAATTTTCTTGTTAAAAAGCACGGTGCATTTTGCATTAGCCCACCAGGTTTCTACTTCACTTTACTTGCTTCAGCTCTAAAATACGCTGCTCTGTCTATATTTACTTGTTTTCGCAAGTTACTTTGTCTTTACATAGTTTTCTATCTTCACAGCTTTAGTTGTGAAGGGAAAGCCTAGCATCTGAATGGTAAATGGATTAAATTAATTGTCAAGTGCAAGACAAAGACTCTTTCTTGACAAGATAAATTTTTCTGCATGTTACACAACTGCAAGGTCATGTAAAATAAAGAAAGACAAATGGCATTATGTACTAAAGATAATGCTCAAATTACTCCAAGTAGCAATTGTCGCATTCAATGGGTTTACTATTTCTTATTGTGAATGATAAAATCCTTCCATTTTATTTAATAAAATCAATAAGAAATATTTCAAAAATACACTAATATGAAAAATGTTGCAATCTTATCACCACACTCTATAATTACATACTAAGGCCCAAGATATATTCTAAATTAGCTGTCAGTTATACACAGTATATTTACTATTCTTCGTTTCGGAGATAATTGGAGTGCAATTGCAGAAATCGAAATTACTCGAGAGTTTTATGAAAAATTCACTACAACTGTATTTGAAAGGGCTAAGCATTTTTAAAACAGGTGGAATTTTTTAAACAAAAAAATGTACAATAAAGTCGCATTGATGTGAAACATGAGCAAAGGGCACGATGAAGGGATTTACAGCGTACTGCAAAAATATGATATAAAAAAATCCTTAGATTTCTCTTTTTCGCGAATTGTCTAGGAACGCATGGAAATAGTTTCATTATCGAGATAGGCAATTCTTGTACTTTTTTAGGCACAAAATGCTGCCTAGTCGCCATACCGATGCTCGAGCGAATTCTTTTGGTGATAACTAACAACCTGTACATGTAGCCAGTTTTAAATTATTATGTGCACGTATTTAGCAAAAACATTCATTTCACATCGACTTTTAAAACATAACACTCAAATGAAAGAGAATATACGCCAATCTTGAAAACCAAATCTTTCTTCTCTTCGAACAGTTTTTTTCTTTTGTGCGCTCATTTGACAAACGACGCTTGAGCAGGATGATGTATATACGTCGACGCTAAAAGTTTAAGTTTTGGCGCTAGAATTCTGCGGAATAAGTCCATAACAAAGCATTTTCCGAACACACCATAAAAAACAATCATTCAATCGTGACCCTGACCCTGACACTCACTCTGTCCCTTACCCTGCCCCACTCCATTTATATGATAGAGTATTCTGCAATTGTACAAACTAACGAAACTATTTAGGCCATTAGCTCTATTGGAGACTAACTCAATTCAACCAAATAGCTGTCTTATATATAGCTTACATATAAAATAATGAATCATTAGTTCTAAATACTTCATTATTTATTTATTGACATTGCAACTCATATTTTATTTTTCTCAGATATCTATTTTGGACTATAAAACATGGCACATATATGCACCTGCAGAAAAGACAGCTGTCTACCAAGACGACAAGGACGATATATCGCGGCTCAAATTCCGTCTGGTATATTAACAATGCAATAAGTCTTGATTATGGCAACAAGCGAGTGTATTTTATTCATGTTAGTGTTGGCATATTCTCAATTGACTATGATGGTATGCACAAAAGAAAGATATCTCAAGGTGGTCTCTTCTCATTGCAAATATTCAAGAACTCCCTGTACTTCCAGAATCGTGCTTCTGATTATATTTCTGAGATGAACATAACTGCAGAATATATATCACGATATATTATATTGCCCGACGTATACGATGTCAGGAATATGGCCATTGTAGACAGATCTCGTCAGCTGAGAGGTTAGTTTATTTTAATATCGTATAATATATTTTGCAACAGTACGTTCAGGTTGAGGAAACGTCTGCGCGGAAGGTTGTACGGACATGTAGTACTTACAGTATGAACGGTGAAGCTGTATAGGATTTACAAAGGCCAGTGGCAGACGAGGCGTTTTAAATCTTGTACTGATGGAGCCTACATATTTAAACTAAAACACCTAAAACGAAAAGCTTGCCGTCACTGTGGCTATAAAAAAAAAATTCTGTAACCAATTTCCAGCATCCTAAATAGGCCGATTTGTACTCTGCAATCATATTCACGTAAATAATAGAAATAGAGTCGTCCGACGACGTTGTATGTGATTTAAATGAGCTGTCTTATGATTTTATTTTGTTGCTGGATTGAACAAAATCTTATGAAAAATTAAAAAACTTCACAAGTGGAAATTAACTGACAGATATCAACAACAAGCTCGTCGAAAACAGTTGGAAGCATAGTTGCATGAAAAACGTTGTGAAAATGGAGAGAAATTATCAAGTTTTCGAATATCAAACGTTATTTAGCATCTGAAATTACTTTGCCCATGACGATAAACTTGTAAAAGTATATCAAAAGATTTTTAGTCCTGACTACAACAAACAATCAGAAAAGGAGACCAAGAAACATCACAAAACGAAAAAGCAGAAAATGTGCTAACTTTCTTGCAATAAAAGGACATGAATTATTATGATTTA
Source organism: Phenganax stokvisi (assembly GCA_025400075.2). Lineage (NCBI taxonomy): Eukaryota > Metazoa > Cnidaria > Anthozoa > Malacalcyonacea > Clavulariidae > Phenganax > Phenganax stokvisi. Next base: position 8,461 of record JAODVQ020095010.1, read on the forward strand.
TGAGACCGAGATATAGAGCTCAAAAGGGTTTCCTGATCGTTTTTTTTTTAACCACGAGCACTAGAATTATCAGTCTCACTGCTCACTGGACAATTCATCAAACTTCACGGGGAATATAATTTTTGACGTGTTGCTATGACAAATGTTAAATAAAAAAAGATTTAACTAATAACTTCTGAAGCATTCTAAAGTCAAATAGCCAATAAAGCTAGGCAACCATATTGCAGAGGATCGTGCATGTATGCTGCAGGCTCATTACAGCCAAGGCATTAATTTTGCTGCTATAAAAATAGTTTTTCATCCTTATTGATAAGATCTTAGAGACCGTGGTAAGAACGTTGTTTTAAATATTACAACAGAAGTGAAAATCTGTGAGTTGTTAAAAGTTGATTATGTTTGAGGTACAAGAGGACGAGCACAAAGATGAGAAACAAGCACCAGTGTTTATAACAAACATCTTACAATCTAGCAATAGGCGAGGAGTTGGAAGAAACTTGACTTTGTTCTAAACAATAGGTGGATCTGCAAATTTTCCAATCGTGCCACGTATGTTAGGTTCCAAAGTGGTTTTCATCTTGAATTTGGAAAAGCGAATTGTGATAGCTTGAACTGGATGAAACGTTGTCGTTATTCGCTGGATAAAAGAGACCAATTGCTTTTTTTGCAGTAATGCTATTTTCTTATGGTTTTGGCATAAGTCCGTTAATGTGATTTTAAAACGAATCAGCTGCCTCTCAGTGGCATTTTATAAACAAACATTCCTGATGATATACTGATCTGGAAAAGTGGTTACACATCACGCAAGAATATTATACAGAAGGCAACGCACTGAACAAATGTGTTTAGTTTAAAACGAAGCGTAGAGCACGGTTAACTAGTTCAAGTTACAGAGTATTTTTCATACGAGGAACAAAAGAGCAACTGTTTTATGATGGCGATTGCCACGTAAGGACATGAGAAAAAGATTTTGAGAATACAATATTACAGTGATAAATTTGTAACAAAGGGTAATACTCCTATTAAAATGGTAAAAAAAACATCAGCCACTAAAGGCAAGTTTTAGAGAAGGTCTAGAATGAAATGGACATTGTTGCTTCTATGTATTAAATTGCATGTAAAAGATTGTGGTAACCATTGCGCGTACTCTTTAGTAATATTGTTAAAGAAAACAACTTCTTGAAGGTCGAATTTATAATCACGATGCAAATATACGGGTACGTCGCGTCAATCTGGCAGGGTATCCCTGAATATTATTCGCACAAATTGAATCGGTCCACAACAATGTTCTTAAACTAAACAAACTTGAAGAAGAGAGCTATGTAAAATTTTTAAAACTGTTAAAAGCGGAGAACGATGAGAAAAGATCTAGAAATTAAGTGAACAATTAATGAAGAAAGACGAACAACATATATCATACTTTGTCCCGGCGGTGGCAGCTACCACTGCAAACGTTACGAAATCCGGTCTTTTTTATTTTGCTTTAAATCGTAGTCATTATGTAACGTCTGTGCAAACTGAATTCTCCCTGTTGTATTTCCAGTCATTAATTTCAGTAGTTGATATATTATTATAAAATAGCATGCCTTTACCTTGTCATTAATCCTCTACATAATTAACTTTTAGTTTAGTTGTGTGTTAGTGCTGGCTAGGCACCAGCTTCCCTGCTCCAACTGTCCTTGTGATTTAGTATATTGATTAGAACAAAAGTAGCAGTATTTAAATATCTCGCCACTACGAGGCCCTTGCACCTAAACAACGCCCACAAAGACCTTGTAGCACAACTTACAATCTCAAACAAAGTTTTGTGATGCTTTCGTAGCAGTTACATACAAGTTATTCTTATACACAGGCTCATGTTATTCATTAAAATATTTTGAATATTTACTGCAAATAATTAACCTAGTGATAGCATAGGCTTAGACTCGTTAATTCAGTTTTGTTCATGAAATCCATAATCCAGTAGAATTCAAATAACTTTCACTGTATTATCCTGCTTTCCAAAATACATGTCGAAATTTTAACGTAACAAAACCAGCGTAGTCATATAGCTAATGAAAAAAGAAGGTTTGCTATAAGCCTGGGGCAGATATAGGGTTAGTCAATTAAGTTTAGCAACTTACGTACGTTTTGAAAAGAAAGGAATATTTTTTCAGACTTATTTGAAGTTTCAGTCATATTAACTTCAGATATTAGTAATCCTATTATAGTATGTGTTCAATTCAGGCTAATAGTCAGGGACAGGGAGTTAAACAACGAACTTCGTCACATGTTTCAGGAAGCAATCTAATCAATGAGTAGTATAACATGCAGGAAATGACAGATTTCTGTGGCTTGTTCTGGTCACTTGATTGGTCAGGTGATTGCTACGACTTACTACTGGAGTGGTCTGGCTAACTTGCTTTCACTAATGGTTTCCAGTCGATCGCGATTTTGTCTTCGTGATTGTTCAATTGGTCGGGAGCTTGATGTAACTTTGAGAAGATCTGACTTACTTCAAACCTTAAGAGGCCCAGTGCATGGACGCTGCAATTTAAATCATATAATTAAAATCTATCGTTCATTGGACTTCATTCTCCTTAATTCACTATAGGGTTCATATTTTTGTGTTCTTTGGAAAATTATTTTCGAAAAATGGCAAAAATTAAAGTGCCTATTAGAATTTTGAATCCTCTTTTTTCAACCTATCCAATAGTTAACTCGTTTGGAAACATTTTTGTATATATGTGAGCGTTTTCCGTTTGGTCTAAGTTAGTTAATTTTGGCTCTAAAAATCGACCGTGGATGCATATTTTTCACACCGCTATTTTTAGACTGCGTAACGTCTTATGTGAAACCTGCGTTGCCCTTTTTGTGCAATGCTATAATATATATTTCGAAATTGAGCGCTGTGTTTCTTTCAGTTTTTAGCCAAAAAGTACTTTTTACCGAACAAAGTTTTTAAACGGCAATAGCACAAGTATTCTTATTCAACATGTCTACGAATGGGATCCACTGACAACGATATTCTGTCGGGAAATTTGTCTTCTGTGTAAGTAATACATGAAACAATACGATTTTGGATTCAGATTATGTCATGGTTTATGTGCCTTGTGCAGTGACTTTGTCTTGGTAGCTTGGCCTACGACAACGAACCTGTAAACAAATCAAACCTAGTGAAATTGCGACCACTCCTGACGATTGGCATGGGATGATACGGCTGATCTACAGTGTGTTTCAAAAAATAACGAAACACTGATTTATGTAGGCATTGCAAACTAGTCAAATGCGTAAATTATATTTCAATGAAAGTCAAATTTGTTTAATGCGCTGAAACTTGAAAACCGTGCGGCTCCCATGAGTAAGGAAAAAGGCAGGAGAAATTAACAGGCGTTTGAGCTTTTTAGTAGTTTACAACAATAAAATATTAACCGTTTATGCATGTGCCCTGCCGTTCAACATGCCTTGGCTCCGTTTCGGTCTTGACACAGTGTTGCTCGCTTTTGCATGTCCCACATTACATTTTTAGTCATTGTCCTTTTATCATTCTTTCACTTGATTTTTATCGGAGTCAGCATCGCAACAGTTCAGTTTGAGATAAGCTGAACTTTAGCTAAGTGCTAAGAAATCGCATGGTCGAACTAAATAAACATGAGGTTTTCTTAAGGTTGCTGGAAATTCTTTTAAATAACGTTTAATGAATTAGCGTTTTCCTGTCTTGTTCCTTACCCCTGGGAAACGTAAGGCTTTCAAGTTTCAATGCATTACACTAATTTGAACTTCATTAAATTATAATTTATGCATCTGACTAGTTTGCAAAGCCCACATGAAGAAGTTTTTGGTTTTTTTTGGAACATAACATACGACGACATAGCGATAGCATGATACAGTTCTTCGGAAACAATTGTCAATACCTGCAGTAGATTTTTATCACGATCGTAATCACTAAACTTTGGGAATAATTTGTATCTACAGGTCATTGGTATGCCAAGTGACTTGTCACATAGTATATGTTTACAAATATATTTGCAGTACAATTTTGTGATCAATCTAGGCTGCAAAGTTGAATATCGTATGTGTTTTTAAGCCTGCTGACGGGCTTTGATATGGGGCAAAACAGCCAAGCACCCTAAATCCCTAATTATTCCAAAGATTTTTAAATCTTGACTTAAGTTCGAAAAGTCCTGGATTCGCCGTGCTATTAGCTGTTTTTTGGGCATCTAAAATGCCAACAATTACTTACACTTGCGGAAAATTATGAATTCTCCTGCAAAATGTGGATTTTCAGCAAACATTTTTGGTATTTTTTTAATATCAGCTGTTTTTCTCTAACACAGCACTTGTACACGAGCTAATGGCCCCCCCAAAACATCATGTCCTTGCCAAAATGATTCTCGATGTGAATAAAAATAAAAACTGATGTCTTAGTATGTTGGTAGGTTGTCGTGCGTTTTAATGGTTTTCTGGCAAAGACCTTATAGTCTTTGTTTTACTCTCCAAATTTTCTACACCAGCAAAGTCGAGGTTTCAAGCAACAGCGTTTCACTATGAAGAAAGAGTGTTTAACTAAATGCGACGTTCACCCTGAGGCATTATCTCATACAAATACAAAGTGACGTCACAAACCTATTTTTACTGTGTACGGCTCAGGCTTTTCTTTGATTATTTCTTTCATAATGCTCCTTTCTTCTTATTCTTTCGCTCCGTACCTGATATCCCGTTGTACTTAATCAACTCAAAACATTATACTTCCTCAATTATGTTTCAACCAAGGAGTGATATTATTTGGATGTCAGGGGCTTCCAGATTCTTTCTAAAAAATATGTCTGATCCTATTAATTAGGAACAAACGGCTATATTTTTGTTTGGTGCGAATAAGAAATTCGTTTCCAGAATGCTTGCACTTTCTGAAGACGTTTTTCAGCAGGACTCGGCGGCGGATTTCCAGTCACCGGGCCTGTAGCTCTCCTCAATCTGTGCCCCTGGGCTAAAGGAAAAATTGCGGGCCTTCACTATAAATCGCTATATTAATCGCCATTTCTTGAAATAAAAGTTTAGGTCTCTTCGATAAAATCTTCGCCTTGAAATTCATATTTGTATTAGAAAAAACTGTACAAAACGTATCACTTCCCCTGAGACTAGGGCAGCTAATGGACAATACACAAAAAATTGTTGAAATTTCCTATAAAACAATATTAGCTTCACCTCATGTTACGTTTATTATAATAACAATAAAAATTTTTTTTAGCCAAATTTAGTCTGCTTAGCCGATTACTAAAGTTTATTGTGATAGATCGATATCCAAAAACCTAGACGCTTTTTAAAAAGCCCTGGCCAGCAGGCTACTCATCCTACAAGGTAATCTGCCATGCACTATTGGGATTAAGTCCTGTTTTGGAATTTTCTTTTTCTGCCCTTTTGTTCAATGTACTAGGAGTCTTCTTTTGTGGAGTCCTTGAATGCATGTCTTCTCTAAGACATCAGCTCCAGATATTTTAAAGTCATTAATAGGACTTTGCTGTTTCCTTTTTTTATTATAGTTCTGACGGTTTTCTGGAAGTTTGCAAGCACTTTGATTACTCTGGGTATATTTTTCTCTCACTGTAGACATAAAAATGCTTTGTTTCATTTTATAGTCACATTTTTTGCTTTTGAAATAGTGTATTCGCCCAAAAAATCTAAATCTTCACTTTTGTTGGTGTTCATGCTACAACAAAACTTTAAATGGCCTTTCAACGAAGCTGTCCGTCAGCTGTAGAGATTTGAAGGTTGTTTCCCAAAAAGTTAAATGTGCTATTATTTTAAAATTCAAAGATTTTCATATATAAAAAAAAAATTTCATAACTTAAAAAAAAGACCTTTTACATTTTTGTTTGACGTTTATGTGCGCAACTGATGCGTTAGAAACGGACAGTTTTATCTTAACAGAAATACATCTGGGGCCGGTTGTATAGAACTCTTAACTACCTTTTAACTACTTTTTTGCACTTAAAAATAGTTAACTTTAACCACGTAGTTAAACCAGTTGTACAAAAAGCTAGTTAGCCTTAACTGCAGTTAAAAAGTAGTTGAGGTTGACTCTGCCTCAGAGCATCGTTAACCCTTCAAAACGTATAGTTAGAAATAGCGATTTCAAGGAGTGAGCAACAACAATCAACAATGTAACGTTAAAATCATCACCTACTAACAGTTATCATTCGCTATCGGACTTTAGAAGACTTCTGTGATGTTCACAAACTCTCAGGGGCAGTTTCATTTTATTAATCTCCGTAGGGACGGAATATTTTTGCTTGCAAAGCTTGGTCGATACCAACAAAAAGTCAGAGAATAAATAACACCGCTCCATATTTTTCTGCAAGTTGTAGTTCCAGTCAACTAGATCTCTTGTTGTTTATTCTTGCTGTCTTGTGTTTTTTCGATGTTTTCAATCAAAATAATGAAATTATCGCCAAATTTGAAAAAGCACGAGTCCGCAATCGTCTGCAAAATCCATACCAGTGGTTAACAATTTGGGAATACTTCATGTCATTTAGTGTTAAATTACCCCCAGCAGGATCCCACGTAAGTTAACTGCGCAGAAAAACTATGTTTTGTGCAACGCAGTTAAGCCGGGTCGTTAACTAACTGCAGTTAAGGATTTAACTAGGGTAGCTAACGCTAACTATAGTTAAAGTTAACGACGTTTTTATACAACCGGCCCCTGAACATTGTATGTTCTGTAGGAGTCAAATTAGCTCCGTCTCAAGTGCATGTATATAGAATTAATGTTGTTAAAAGAAACTGATCGCAAAACGTCATTACCATGTTAACAGAGGTCTTGCATGCTGTGCCAGCCTCGGTGCGGCATTATGCCAAATGCAGTTAGTTTTAAATACGGAAAAGGCCGGCTCCGTGAACATATTTTATGTTACATGCAAATCCTTACAAAGTACCCTATAAAAAAATATTATTTTACAGCTATTATCGAATGGTGATGAAATATCTCTCGCAAACAACAATAAAAATGTTGCAAAGGTGATTTAACATTCAAACATTTATCGAAAGTAATTCATAAATGTTGACCAGCTATCTTTCCTAATGAACCACGTCAATTGTTTCTGTATTATTTGAAAAGATTTGCTGTTGGTCGAAAGAGTTGTAGCATTCTGGGTCCTAGCTACCTATACTAATCCCATCACAGCAAAACCCAGAGGAACCATTCACTCATAGATAATCCCAGAGAGGTAGCTGCCGCTTAGGTTTGGGATTTTAAAAAAAAATTGAAAGACCAATGTTTAGATTGGGTTGTTTGAAATGTACACTTTTTGGGGGTTGCAGTGTTTCAAACACAAACATCAAACGAGGAAACAGTAATTTTTTGTGTACAGCATCAAACAGTTGTGGTTGAAAAAATACAGATATCTGTTCATAATTAATGACATTAAATGCTAGCAAAAAATATTTTATGGATATCACAACCAGCAATTGTTCCTCTCCTGAAATTGCTCAGCAGCGAAAATGTCCGGAATGAAGACTCCATGGGAAAGAGCGCCATGAATCCTTGTCTTAATGGCAGACTTTTGGAGAAAGGCTGACTGAAGTCAATCTTGATTCACCTGTGCTGCACAGAATGAACAGATAACGTAAAACGTTTGCACAATTTGAAGCAAATTACAAAGCAGACTTAATGCTTGTAAAACTGTAAAACAGTTATAATCAGACAAGCAAGAACTGTAGAATATATATCCTGACAAAACTGCATTAAAACTGGATTAAAATTAATTCAACGGGACGGGAAAGAAGAATCAAAAGAAAACAGAAAAAGAATTGAAGCTCTGGAAAATGGGAATGAAAGACTAAGGAAGGAAAAATACGGCTTTAGCAAAGTGACGAGATGTAACAAGAATACGGATCATAACTCTACCCTCGAAGCTACCAGTGTCCTGGAGGTAAAGAACCAGTATGAAGCCTTAAGCTCTAAACGGGAGGATGACACAGGGGCCGGCTGTGATGGTGACGATACAATGTTAAAAGAACTACACCTACACCGTGAACCAACATCCCCTCAACCAAAGCCAGCAATAAAGAATCTCTCTACTCACGAAACTGCAGCGAAGAGTGCTAAAGATAGTTCAATCTTAATTATTGGAGATTCCATTATTAAATATATAGACCCAAAAAAAATTTCGCGAAGGAAAACCATTAAACGTACTTACCCAAGCAAAAGAGCTGAAGAAATAAAAACAGAGATGGAATCAATTGAAGTTGAAACTCGCCCTTCATACATTATAGTACATGCTGGAACTAACGACTTCCCTGTTCAACCGCCACATAGCTGCGCTAAAACTATTGAGAACTTAGCTCTATGTATAAAACAGAAGTTCCCTGAATCAAAGATAGGGATATCCAGCATTACAATCAGAAATGACTTGGACTTAAACCAAAGGGCTAACCTGGTTAACGACGAAGTGGAGGAAATGTGCTCTAAGAACGGCTTTGACTATATCAACAACAGTAATATCAATACTACTTGCCTAAATAGCATGCAGCCAACTTCATTTAAACTCAAAAGGATCAGCATTCTTGGCAACAAATTTTATTAAATTTCTAAGGGGATCCAATTTAGTTACACCACAGATTCGTCAAAAAAAGAGGGAAGAGGATTTTCAAGTTCGTCGAAAA
>JAODVQ020095119.1:0-73939 GCA_025400075.2 Phenganax stokvisi
GCCTTCCATAGATCGAAGCTTCACGCTACGAAGGAAAGGAGCGCAGACGTATCGCGAAAAGCGAAACACGATGCCTGAAAACAAATCTGTATTGATTACTATAGATGTAGTTTACATCAACGTTTGTGAATGTCAAGCGAAATAGCGCGATTGAAACAGCAGCTCCAGAATCAGCCGAGCCCCGCGCAAATCCGGTCAGCGAATTCTTCCGTGCCAATGCCGCCCGCGCCCAGGATATCGGCGGTGTAATCCCCGTGGCTAAGGGCGGCGTTGACGGCGGCGTCGATCCGGTCCGCGATGGCCGGCAGCTGCCAGTGATGCCGCACCAGCATGGCCGCGCTCAGAATGACCGCGGTCGGGTTGGCGATGCCTTGCCCGGCGATATCGGGCGCGGAGCCATGCACCGGCTCGGCGACAGCCACCGCATCGCCCAGGTTCAGCGCCGGCGCCAAGCCCAGGCCCCCGCCCCAGGCCGCCGCCATATCGGAGAGGATGTCGCCATAGAGATTGGGCGTGAGGACAATATCAAAGCGAGACGGCTCTTTGACCATCCAGTAGGCGGCCGTATCAACCAGTAATTCGTCTGTTTCGATCGCGGGATAATCCTTGGCGACTTCATAGGCGACGCGGCGGAAGAGGCCGTCAGTTTGCGGCAGGACGTTGCCTTTATGCACGATGGTGACGCGGCGGCGGCCCTCGTTCAGGGCGAGGCGGAAGGCGGTATGTGTGATGCGCTCGGTGGCATAGCGCGTGATGCGCTTGGTGGCCGTGCCCGTATCGCCGGCGTCGCGGGTGTTTTCGTCGCCGATGTAAAGATCCTCGGTATTCTCGCGCACGACAACGAGGTCCACGCCTTCGCGGGCGGTTGGCACCGGCAGAAAGCGGGTCGGGCGCAGGTTGGCGTAAGTTTCCATGGCTCGGCGCAATGAAACGATGGGCGAAGAATAGCCAGGCACCGAGTACGATGGCGAACTGCAGGCGCCGAACAGGACAGCGCCGGCCTCATTGGCGATTTCGATGGTTTCAGCTGGCAGCGCCTCGCCAGTTTCCTGGAATCTGTCCCAACCGGCTTCGGCGGAAACAACTTCGAGTCGCGGCAGGACCTGGCGCAGCACATGGACAGCGGCCGGCACAACCTCGCGGCCGATGCCATCCCCCTCAATAACGCATAACTTCACAGCGGATTCTCCTCGGCACGGCCGGCATCAGACAGACAGTAAAGCTATTCTCAGACGAAAAAAGAAATGTCTTGGCGCAGCCGCGGCGAGAAATGCCTCTTGTTCAAGCGGGAATTATGCTGAACACAAACATTGTTGCACATCGCCGGCGATTTGTCGAATTTTTCTACTTGTCATTCAGGGCAAGATGAATATATTTGCCAGCTGCTTAATTCGCCGTGTCGCGGCCATCAGCCTCAAGCTGCCGCTCAATAACGCTGCGGCGGCACTTCCACAAGCCAGGACGCTGGACTACAATGACGGGTCAAGCGAAAGGGAAACTGCCACTGTGCCGGACCTCAAGCCCTGCGTTCGCTGCGAACAAGAATTGCCGCCGCCGGCATTTTCGGACGCGGAAAATATCTTCTGCAAAGACTGCATGGAAGAGATCGTGAGCATTATTCGCAGCAAATACAGCGCGATAGAAGCGGCGCATTTCCGCGCCAGGCTCCGCCGGCGTTCGCGCGAGGCCATGGAAGAGCTGCGGCGGAAGTCGAGTTAGAGTCCAGCGCTCGCCCCCAGCCCAATTCATCTGCGATTGCGGAATCTCCCCATGCGGATTCGCCGTCCGGTTAGCCGGCAGGCGGGCCAGCGCAGCGCTTGAAGCTCCATATCAACATTCTGTCGTTTGCTCTTGGCGTGTTCATAACATTTTCGGCGGAGCTTAACGAATCGACACCCGGCTGCCATCCGCCGTCTTTTCCACCAGCAGATGAACGGGGAAGGCATCGCGCAATTCGTCAATATGCGTGATGACGAGGATGAGATCAAAATCCGATCTGATCTTGTTGATGGCGTCAACCAGCTTGTGGCGGCCATCTTCGTCTTGGGAGCCGAAGCCTTCGTCAATGAAGAGCGTGCGCAGCTGGGCCCCGGCGCGCCGAGCCAGCAGCTTGGAAAGGGCCAGGCGGATAGCGAAGTTGATGCGAAAGGCTTCCCCGCCGCTGTATAGCTCGTAGGGGCGCGCGCCCAATTCGTCGGCGATCTCGAGCTCCAGCGTTTCCGCCAGGCCGCCGCCGACGCGTTCGCGCTGGGTAGTGATGCGTAGGCTCATGCGCCCATCGGTCAGGCGCAGGAGCAGGTCATTCGCTTCGGCTTCCAATTCCGGCGCGGCCGTCTCGATGATCATTGCCGGCACGCCGTTCCGGCCGAAGGCGGCCCGCAATTCGGCATAGAGGCTCTGCTGGTCTTGGGCGGCGGCCAGGCGGGCAGTCAGGCGGCGCGTCTTTTCGCGGCCCGCGGCGATGGCGCTCAACTCTTGCTCGCAGATGGTTTTGCGCTCCCGCTGTTCCTGCAGGCCGGCGCGGATGCGCTCGAGCTCGGCGCGGAATTGACGCTCTTGCTCCACCTTGTCCGCCAGCGCCGCGATCTCGTCTTGAATTTGCGCGAGCCTGGCTTCCTCAGCAGTCAGCGCTGCTTCCAGCCTGGAAAGGCGCTCAGCCGTATCCGCCCGGCTTTGCCTGACGTCGGGCAGGTTGAGCTTGGCGAATTCCAGCTGGGTATATTGGCGATCAAAAGCGGCCAGTTCCTTCAGTTGGGACTGGGTCTCGGCATGGGTATCGGGGTCGACCGCGAGCTGGTCTCGCTTCGCTTTGAGCGCATCAAGCTGCCGCCGCAGTTCATGCCCGTAATCGTCTTCATGCAGGCGCTTTTCCAGTTGCGCCAGCTGCAGCGTCTCGAGGCGCAAGGCGGCTTCGGCGGCTTCGGCTTTTCGGCGAAGCTCGGCCGCGGCCCCCATTTTCTGTTGCAGCGCGGGCAAGCGCTTCAGAGCTTGCGCCCAGCTTTCCAGCTCTCCCTCAATCTCGGCCCGTCTTCTATCGCAGTCTTGAATGGCGGCCGTGTATTCGCGATATTCGTCGCGCATGGCATCGCGCTCGCTTGTCAATTGCGCCAGCATATCATCGCGGTGCTGCTCGGTTAGTTCTTGACCACAGAGGGGGCAGGCCGCGGCATCAGCCAATTGCAGCCGCTCCATGCGTTCGTTGAGGGCCGCGCCATCGGTTTTGAGGCGGTCAAGGACTGTGGCGGATTCCCGCCGTTTGAGGCGAAGTTTCTGCGCGTCTTTGGCGGCTTGGTTCCTTTTGGCATCAAGCTTTTCCAAAGCGCGCAAGTCGGCCTGAAGCGTCTCGATCTGGGCCGCAGCGCCAGCATGAAGCGCCGCTTCCAGGCTGCTCATGCGCTCGCGCAGCACGTCGGCTTCCCGCCTTAGCTTGCCGCGCTGTTCCGCTAGCTCGCCTTCCAAACGATGCATCTCCCCGTTGAGCTGCCCGCGCCGCGAAAGGAGCCCGGCGATCTCGCTTTGGCTCTCGCGAGCGGCGACCAATCGCTGATAACCAGCTTCAATCCTTTCGCCAGCATCAATCGTCCGCTTGTATTCGGCGATCTTTCCGTCCTGGCGTGCCACCTCCGATTGCGCGCTGGCGATATCAGCCTGCAAACTCTCGATGGCGCGTTCCTTTTCCAGTGCGTTTTCTTGCTCGCGGCGGCGGGCGGCGGCGGAATTGGCGACCTGGGCGTAGCGCTCGGCCGCCTCGTCCAGCGCCCCCTGCGCGGCCTCCAGCGCCTGGCTCAGCCGATCATGTTCCGCGCGCAGCTTCGGCTCGTCGGCGATCTCTTCGTTGAGGCGGCGGATATCGTGGTTGAGGATGTCGATCTGCGAAGCGAGGCGGTTCAGGCGTTCTTTGGCGGCCTCTTCGTAACCATTCCATTGATCCAGCCCCAGAATATCGGACAGCAGGCGCTTGCGTTCCGCCGCCGTCTTCAGCGTGAAGGCATCGGCTTTGCCTTGCTGCAAGAAGGCTGAATGCACGAAGGTCTCATAATCCAGCCGCAGAATAGCGCAGATTTTGTCCTGTGTGCGGCGGATGCCGTCTTCGTTGATCAGATGCGGCCTGTCGCCGGCGCCCCAAACCATCAGATCAAGCGCGCCCCGGCTGCCGCGTCCAGCGCGAGCGCGCCGGCGAACCACGCGGTAGCGCAGGCCGTCTTGCTCAAAGTCGATGCTGACGGACATATCGCTCTGGCCCAGATGAATGAGGTCTTCGTCCCGCCTGGCGCGCGCCCTGCCCCAAAGCGCCCAGGTGATCGCGTCCAGAATCGACGATTTGCCGACGCCGTTCTGCCCGGTCAGGCAAGCCAGTTCAATGCCGGCCAATAGAATTGGTTCCGGCGCGCGATAGGCCAGGAAGTTGTGGATTTCCAAACGGGTCGGGAGCATGCCCAAGTCTCGATGGCAGCGGACGATTCACTCCTATTTTAACCTCACAGGACACAGATGACACAGATGACACACAGGACACAGAGGACACACAGGACACAGAGAGATCGCCTGCATTATGCGCTGGCATATAAAGCCGAGGCCTCATCGCCGGCAATTTTCAGGTCTAAGTCGCGCGCAGTTGCAGCTGCTATAATTAGGGCGGAATTGAGTTGAGGCGGCCGACATGCTGACGGCGCTATATGATGGCAACTGCGTGATCTGCCAATCAAGCTGCGCCTCCCTGCGCGCGCTGGATTGGCGGCGGCGGATCGAGTTTGTGGACTTGCATGACAGCGAGCGCTGGCGTGGGCGCTGCCCCGAACTGCGCGTTGACGCGCTGATGGGAGAGATTCACGTCCTCGATGAAGACGGCCAACTCTTCTCGGGCTTCCGCGCCAGCCGGCGGCTTTTCAAAGAAGTGCCGCTGTTATGGCCCTTGTGGCTGCTGCTGCAACTCCGCGGCATGGATGTCATTGGGCAGCGGGTCTATCGCTTTGTGGCCGCAAGGCGTTACCGCATCAACAAATTCTTCGGCCGGCCGCTGCCAGCCTGCGTCGATGAGCGCTGCGCCCGGCCGGAGTGAGGCATGGCGGCGCCATTAAAGCTCAGCGTAAATCCAGTAGCGCCGGGTTAAGGCGTCACGGCCATTATCGATCTTGTCGCGCAAGACCCCGCCGTTGGCTTCGATGATCTTGCAGGAACCGATATTGTCGTCATCGCAGGTGATCAAAATATCGCCGATTCGACGCTTTCGCGCTTGCTCTATGGCCAGGCGACAGATCAACGTGCCGTAGCCTTTGCGCCGCTCGGAGGGGCGGATTGCGTAGCCGATGTGACCGCCAAAACGGCGCAGCGCCTCGTTGAGATGGTGGCGGATATTCACATCGCCCAGGTAACGCTGATCGGCGCTGATCAGCCAGAACTGCGAGGCCGGCGCCATGCCCGCCAGCGGCTCCGTCTCCGCCTGCCGCAAGACAGCCAGGTATTCGTCAAAGCGCGCCGCCAATATATCAGGATGCCACTTCAGCGAGCCGCCTTCGCGAATAATCTCCCGCGTGGCTTCAATATAACTCGCTTTGTAGCGCTGATGCGGACGCGCAAGACGGGCATTCAACGTCGACATTGCGGTCCCCGGCTGAATCGGTGGCGCGGCGCAGCCCGGACGCGCCCAGGCAGGCGAAAATGATGACTCTGGTTTAGCGCTATGGGGGGCTCAGGCGGCCGTGTTGGATTTGGCCGCTTCGTTGTCGGCGGCGCTGTCTTCCACCTCGTCTTCGGGGTCGTCTTTGTCTTCCCAGCTGATGATCCAGATGCAGGCGCCGGCCACCAAAATAGTGGCGATGATCAAGGCCAGCCACTGCGACGGCAGGAGGCCGACATTGCGCGCTTCGTAAACCAGCAAGCCAACCATGCCGCCCGCCAAGACGACCCAGGCGCTAATCCGCGGATGCTGCATCACCCATTTCACGACGGCGATGTTTTCCATTCTCTGGATTCCTCACATGCCATTTGCGCCATCAGTATAGACTGAACCCCCACAAGGCGGCAAGTGGGAGTCAACACCCGTGAACCGAAACGCGCTGCGCTGTAAAGCGTAAACAGGTTAAGACTTGGCGGTATGGCAAAGGGCGGCAATGAGATGAGCGAAGAGCGGCGGAAGGTTGCATGGTCGCTGGATCTTGACAATATGCGCGTGCGGGCAGGGCAGTTCGCCACCGAGATGATGAGCGAGCCGCCCGCAGCCAAAGAGGCGCTCCTGCAGGCGCCCCTGGCCGGCGCGCTTTCCGGCCGGGTCAAGCTGAATTTTGCGGTCGGGCGCGCCCGCCTCAACGCGCTCGGCGCCGATTCGCCCAACCTGTTTGAAGCGCGCCTGCGTTATATCGGCGAGCTCGACTATGAAGTGAGCGGAGACGCGCAAAGGCAGATCAGGCTGCGGTCGAAAGTGGATCTCACCGGCAAAGCGGCGCCCGGCAAGGCGCTGGACTTGCATTGGGATATCTGGCTGGCGCGGCATGTGCCTTTGCAACTGGATCTGCGCGGAGGCCTCGGCCAGGCCGAGCTGGATATGAGCCAACTGACGATTGAAACAATGCGACTGGATGCGGGCCTGGGCAAGCTCGCGCTGAAGCTGCCCGCGCGGCAGCGCATCGCCGCCGAGATTCGCGGTGGTGTGGGCGCCGCCTCGCTGATCATCCCGCCTGGCGCCTTTGGCCGGCTCAAGATCAAAGGAGGCGTCGGGCAGATGCGCGTGCAAGCCGCCCCCGGCAGCGCGATACGGCTGCAAGGCAAGGCTGGCTTGGCGGCCATGAACCTGCCGCAGAGCCTGGCGCTGGCAGGCGGCAGCCGCATGAAGGGAACCTGGCAGACAGCCGAATGCGCAGCGGCGGTAAAGCCGCTCCTTATCGACTATGCAGGTGGAGTCGGCGGTTTGGACCTGGAATTCGCCGACAGCAAATAAGCCAGCGCCAGCCCTGGCTCAGGTCGCTTGCGAGGCGTCCGGCGCCGGATCGCCATCATCGCTCTGCACCATGAGCCGCAGCATCTGCATGAGTTGGCTGTTGGCTTTTTCCACGGTCATATCGGAGCAAATCACAGCGATCTCGTGGCTGAGCATCTTGATCAGATTGCTCTTCATTTTGAGTTCGACCGATGTGAGCTTGTCGGTTTGCTCCCGCCAGTAAAGATCGCGCAGCGCCATCGCCATATCTTCCGGATCCCGGGTTTGGATCTGCTTTTGAATGCTGGCTTGCCGCGAGCGATAGTCATCGGATAATTCTGACGGCGGCTTGGCGAAAACTTCTTCAATGATAGTAAGATCTTCTATCGCCGGGCGGATATTCATTTCCGTGGCCGTCTCGACCGGGATCATCACCTCGCCGCGATTGCCCACCAACTCAACAATGTGGTAGGAACGCGTTCTGCCTTGAAAGGTCAATTTCTTTTTGCCGGTGATCGTGCCGGCGCCATACCGCGGGTGAATGATCTGATCGCCTCTTGAATACATGAAACATCTCCAGTTTCCAGTTACATCAAGTCCTGCTTGGCAGCCTGCTTCCTTGTTTCTGAATACAGCGCAAGACGCCCATTGGCGCAGCGGACGCGCTGCCCCACCGCTCGAATGGCTGGCCGCGGCGAGGGCGACCGGCTCAAGCGGACATCAAGTTGAATGTCGGTGTACTGCGGGAGAATGACGTTAGGCGTAAGCGGCGCGCTGCTTGTGACTGCCTGTAATAGTTTCACGCAAGGAGCGTAACACAGGCTGTCCCCGTTTTCAAGGCTCGGCAGGTTGGCAGTGTATCAAATTCGTTGGAAATCCAAATGACCCCGCTTCCGTTTCACCGCAAAAGCGCAAAAGCGCAGGGCAAGCGCCGCAAATTATTTTGCGCCTTGCTCTGCTTCATCATATCGAAGCGCTTGCCTTGGGGCTTGGCCGGTCAGATAAGCGTCGGGACGGCGGTCTTCAAAGACCGGGATCTGCCCGCGAACCCGGTCAACCTCATCTAGGTCGATCTCCTCCGTGAGCAGCGTTTCGTCCTGGGCCCCTTCCAGCAGGATTTGCCCCCAGGGATCAACGATCATGGAGTGGCCAGCGAAGAGCGTCCCGCTAGTATCGCCGCAGGAGTTGGCAGCGACGACGAAACACTGGTTCTCGATGGCGCGGGCGATGAGCAAGGCCCGCCAATGCTGGACGCGGGCGAGGGGCCACTCGGCGCAGATCAGCATCAGCTTGGCGCCCTCGGCCACCGCATAACGGCGATATAACTCCGGAAACCGCAGATCATAGCAGATGCTGAGCCCGGCCCGGCCCCAAGGCAAATCCACGATTGTGGGCTGCAAGCCTTCGCCGAGCCATTTGTGTTCGTCGAAGAGGCGGAAGAGATGGATTTTGCGGTAGAGGCCGCGGAGCTGGCCAGCCGCGTCGTGGTAGGTGGCGCAATTCATGACTTGTTTGCCGCGGCGCTCAAGGATGGAGCCGAAAATCGCGATGCTGTTGGAGCGCGCGCAGCCCGCCAGCCGCTCGAACATGCCGGCGCCCAGCTCGGCGGCGTAATCGGTCGCGTTTTCCAGGTCGTAGCCGGTCGACCAAAGCTCAGGCAGCAAAACAAGGTCGGACCCGCGGGCGGCAGCGACCATGTCTTTGGCTGCCGCGAAATTGTCTTCGACGCGAGCAAGTTTGATGCGCATCTGCGCCAGGCTGATGGAGATTTTTGTCATTGGCTGATCCTGATGATGAATCTTTCCGAAGTTTAGCAACCCGCCAGCAGACACGCAATCGCGAGCGGCGCTTGCGATTGAGCGAGGCCGGCCAGCGCTTGCCGCTAACCCGGCCCAAACAACAAAAAATTGCAGCTAGCGCAACTTCGTTGAGATCTCTAAATAGGAGTTCGCTGCTTCGGCGTCGAACCCGCTTTGACCAGCCAGCGCGCAGGCTGTGAAGCGATCTTGAGCCAGCTATCCGCCGGCGCTGGATGCCGCCGATTCCACCCGCAGCGCCGCCGTCGTCCTCTTCGTCATGACCCTCGTCATCATCGCGCTCTACTTCCGCCAGGCGGCCGCGGCCGAGGAAGTCTATGACTAAAGGCCGGCGCAAATCAGCCAACTGGAGCGAGCTGCCGGGCGCCGCCCTTCGTTATCTCGCGCTCACCATCGTGCTGATTCTGTTCATGGCGCCAGTTTACGGCGTCATCGTCACCGCTTTCAAATCGCAGGCGGACGTGGCGCAAGGAGGCTATTGGCCACCGCCAACTCGCCTGGCAGCGGAAAACTTTGAACGGGTGATGAACCCCGACGAGGGCAACCTGGGCCTCTACCTCGGCAATTCCCTGCTGCTGACCGTGCCGGCGTCGATCTTTTCCATCGCCCTGGGCACGCTGGCCGGCTATGCGCTGGGCAAATACAACTTCATCGGCAACGGCGTCTTGTTCGTCTTCATAGTGGCCGGCATGTCCCTGCCGCCGCAGATCGCCCTCATCCCTGCCTTCCGCCTGATGAACGACATCGGCTTGTACGATACGCTCTACGCCGTGATCATCATCCACACCGCCTTCGGCATCCCCATCTGCACATTGGTGATGCGCAACTTCTTCCAGGTCGTGCCCAACGCTTTGCGCGAAGCCGCGCTCATTGACGGCGCCAACGAATACAACATCTTCTTCCGCATCATGCTGCCGCTGACGCTGCCAGCGCTGGCGGTGCTGGCCACGCTGCAATTCACCTGGATCTGGAACGATTTCTTTTGGCCCTTCATCCTGACGCAAAAAGCCGACAGCCGCACGATCATGGTCGGCATCCTCAATTTGATCGGGCAATACACGGTCGATTGGGGCGGGCAGGCGGCCGCTAGTTTGATTGGCTCGCTGCCGCCGTTGTTCATATTTGTGTTTTTTCAGCGATATTTCATCACGGGCTTGACCTTGGGCGCCGTGAAAGGGTAGGGCAGGGCAATCGCTTCAAATTGAAATTGCGCTGACAAGTGACAATTGTCCCCCGCGTTTTGTAATCTGCAGGGGCAATTCCGTCGCCCGCAGTTTTAGACGATTTGCGCGGACGACACACGGCGCCGCCCCGGCATTTTCATATTTTTCGCAGCGAATAGCGTAGCGAGATTTTGCAGCGCTTGCCCCGCCGCTCATAGAACATTTGCTCGCGCCCTTCTCCAAAATCTGCTACAATCAAACCATGATTGCTTCCCGCCCCTTGCCCGTCGCCCGGCCCGCCCAAGCCCTCCGCCAGCTGACCAAAGCGCTCCGGCATATCCATTTCCCGCGCCAGAAATCACTGGCCTTCTCCATCCCTGCCACCATTCTCAACCAAAACCATACACAAAAAAACCTAGAAATAGACCAATTTACTCAAAAACCAGCGCTGTATCTATACTGTATAAATATAGTCGCGAAATTCTATGGTCCAAACTCATACCTGGCTTCCCATTTAGTCAGCCTTTTGACGTCCTCAACTACCATTCATTACCATTCTTTTCCCTGCGCTGCCCATCCCCCGCGGCAAAATAATTTGAAGCGCTTGCCCTGGCTTGGCAACGCGCATACATTGGCAAGCCGCCGAGCTGCGCTATAATCCGCTGCGAATCGCACGGGTATGGATTGGCGCAACCATGGCGACAGCGGCAGCGGAGATACCGGAGGCGGCGGCGCGCGCCGGCACATTTCAATACGGGCGCATCTTGCTGATCTGCCTCGGGCATTTCACGCATGACATCTACTCCGCTTTCATCGCGCCCCTGCTGCCGCTGCTGATCGACAAGCTGGGCCTGTCGCTGCTGATGGCGGGCTCGCTGCCGGTTTTCATGCAGGCGCCTTCGCTTTTGGGCCCCCTCATCGGCTACCTGGCCGACCGCTTCACGGTGCGCTATCTGGTCATATTCGCGCCGGCCATCACGGCCACGCTGGCGACCCTGATCGGCTTCATGCCCACATATGGCACGGCGGCGCTGCTGCTTTTCTGCGTTGGCGTGAACATCATGGCCTTTCATGCGCCGGCGCCGGCCATGATCGCGCATGTATCGGGCGGCAAAGTCGGGCGCGGCATGAGCTTTTTCATGGCATCGGGGGAATTGGCGCGCTCGGTCGGTCCGCTGCTGGCGGCTTTTGGCGTGGCGGAATGGGGCATGCCGGGCTTGTGGCGGCTGATGTTCTTCGGCTGGCTGGCGAGCGCGGTGCTGTTTTGGCGCCTGCGGGATGTCTCGGCCAGGCGGTCGCCGCGCAAGGGCCAAGCCAAGCCGGCGCTGCGGCGCTTCGTCCGCGTCTTCGCGCCGCTCTTTGGCGTGATGCTCCTGCGCAACATGGCGGTGAGCAGCCTCGGCATTTTCATGGTCGTCTACCTGGTGGATGCGCGCGATTATGAGTTGACGCTGGCCACCGGCGCGCTGGCGCTCTACGAGTTTTCGGGCGTCGGCGGCGCGCTGGCGGGGGGCACGCTCAGCGATCGCATCGGCCGGCGGAAGATGGTGGCCGGCGCGGCCTTGATTTCGGCGCTGCTCATGCTGGCATTCGTCCATGTTGAAGGCCCGCTGCTCATCCCCGTTTTGATTGGGCTGGGGCTGACGGCGCTGTCCGTGTCGCCAGTGTTTTTGGCGCTCGTGCAAGATCAACTGCCGGAGAACCGCGCCACCGCCAACGGGCTTTTCATGACCTTCGCTTTCGGCATTCGGGCTTTGAATGTGCTGATGGTCGGCGCCTTGGGCGATGCTCTGGGCTTGCAATCCGCCTTTGTGGCGGCCGCGCTGATTTCGCTGCTGTCGCTCCCGCTCATCATCACGCTGCCGGCCTCTCCGCCGGCCAGGCATGAAGACCTCTAGCTAAGCGGGCGGTTCGGCGGCCCATTTCATCAGCAGCGCCTCCAGGTCGGCTTCGGTCTCAAGAAAGCGGACCTGGCCATCGGCTGTTTCCAGGACGCCTTGGTAGATGCCCGGCACATCGACAGTCGGCATGCCGATGACGGCGGCGCGTCCGCTAAGGCGGGCTTGCGTTTTTCGGCCAAAGGTTCGCAGGTGAGCGGCGGCGCCCGCGGGCCAGCCCGAGCGCGCGCTGCGGCGCAAGTCGATGACGCTGTCCACGCGGCTCTCAGCCGACATCAGCGTGAAGGCCGAAGCGCGGACGGCCTGATGATAGTCCTTCCAATTCCAGTCGCCCTCGGCGATGTAGCAGATGGCGCGCTTGCTGGCATCGCGCCATTCAAAGCGGAAAGGCATGGTCGGCCTCCTCGGCTCGCGCTGCTTTGTGGCGCGGATTATAGCGCGGCGCGGCGCATCGCCCCCCGCAGCTCCCGTTATTTGACGCTATTTGCCGCATTATTTTGTTGGAACTGCTTGTGCGGCAAAATGTTTTGTGTGGCTGCTCTGCCTGGCGCATGACCCGCTCTGTCCTCGCGGCGGTCTCTGTGGTTAAATGCCAGCTGACCATTTTGCCAAAGCGGGGGCGCGCCATGAACATCCAATCCACGATCGCCGGGATGACCACGGCGGAAAAAGTCGGCCAGATGTTCATGCTGGCTTTCGCTGGCAGCCAGCTGGACGAAGCCCGCGCGCTCATGGAAGAGGAGATGGTCGGCGGCGCCTACATCAGCGACGAAAATGTGCCGGGGGCGGCGGCGGCCGTCCGCCTCTGCAACAGGCTGCAAGGCTTCGCCCGCGGCACGCGCCTCGGTATCCCGCTCCTGCTGGGCGCCGACCAGGAAGGAACCTGGTCGATCATGACGGCCGAAAGCGCCATGGGCCCCGGCAATATGGCCATCGGCGCAACAGCGGACCCCGCGCGCGCCTACGAGATGTACCGCGTCATCGCCCGCGAAACAAGCGCCGTCGGCCTGAATGTCGTGCTGGGCCCGGCGGCCGACTGCAATTCCAACCCTCACAACTCGATCATCGGCATGCGCTCCTTCGGCGAAAGGCCCGAGCTGGTCGCCGCTATGACCGCCGCCGCCGTGCGCGGGCTGCAAGAGAATGGCAGCATCGGCGCGCTCAAACACTTCCCCGGCCATGGCGATACCCGCGTCGACAGCCACCGCGGTTTGCCCACGGTCACGCGCAGCCGCGCTGAACTGCAGCGCATCGACCTGCATCCTTTCGCCGCCGGCATCAACGCCGGCGCCAAGATCGTCATGACCTCGCATATCATCTTCAGCGCCCTTGATCCCGCCCG
The DNA here is from genome assembly GCA_025400075.2 of Phenganax stokvisi. Classification (NCBI taxonomy): domain Eukaryota; kingdom Metazoa; phylum Cnidaria; class Anthozoa; order Malacalcyonacea; family Clavulariidae; genus Phenganax; species Phenganax stokvisi. The sequence continues at coordinate 13,134 of JAODVQ020095119.1, forward strand.
CCCGGCCACCCTTTCGCCCATCATCCTGGGCGACCTGCTGCGCGGCGAGCTCGGTTTTGACGGGCTGGTGGTCTCGGACAGCATGAATATGGGCTCGATGAAACGGAATTATGCGCCGGCTGATGCCGCCATCCAGGGCTTCCAGGCCGGCGTTGACCTGATGATGCTGGCCGAGGAGCATTACGACCACGATCCCGGGCAATACCTGGAAAACCAGCGCGCCCTCATCCGCGCTGTGATTGCCGCAGTCGAGGATGGCGCGCTCAGCCGAGAACGCGTCGATGAGGCGGTGACGCGCATCCTGCGCCTCAAGACCGAAGCGGGCTGGACCACCGACCCGCTGCCAGAAGACGAAGACCTGGTCGGCTGCAAGGCGCACCGGGCGGTCGAGCTGGCGGTCGCGCAAGACGCCATCAGCATCATTCGCGACGAAAACGCGCTGCTGCCCATCGACCGGGCCGCGCCCCTGACCATCATCAACACCACCGAGCGGAGCGCTTATGCTGTGCTGACCCGCACGCGCGGCATCGGGCCAAACCAGGCAACGCCCGCTTTCGATGCTTTCGCCGCCGCCATGCGCGCTGATTGCCCCCAGGCGACGTTGATCGCCGCCGAAGATTTTGACGCCGGCGATCTGCCCGCGGGCGTCATCATCGCCGTGACCGAGAATTATACGCTGCCCGGCATGGATTTTGATCAGGCGCGCCAGGCTGAAATCATCGAGGCCCTGCATCAGCGGGCCGGCGAGCGTTTGATCGTGCTGGCCCTGCGCGAGCCTTATCAGCTGGCGGAGTATCCGCAAGTCGGCAGCTTCGTCTGCGCTTTCAGCTTCCGCCCCTGCGCGGCGATGGCGGCTGCGGAAGCGCTGCTGGGGAAAGTCCCCGCGCGTGGCAAGACGCCTGTCAGCGTGCCAGGTACGGAGGCGCGGGCTTGAGCCATTTACAGGGGCGGCTCTATGAGTCGCCGGCATGCGCTATCTCGCTATCTGCCATGCCGCAACCTGCTTTTTCTGTGTCCTCTGTGTTCCTTGGGGTGGATTTCTTTCCCATGCCGCACTCGAGCCCATGACCGAAGCCCAGGCGCCGCCAGACCGTTCAACCCGCCTCAAAGCGCTGGTCGCCCTCGTGCTGACCCTCGTCATCGGCGCTCTCGTCGTCATCGCCATCACATGGGGAGTCATCGGCTCAGCCCCGCGCAGCCAGGCTGTCCCCCTCGCCGATGGCATCAGCGCCCGCGAATTCGCCCGCCTGCCGGGTGACGACGCTTACCCCGCCGCCCTGGCCATCAGCGCGGCTGGCAGAGTCTACACCGGCAGCTACCAGACCGGCGCGCTTTGGTCCATCAGCCCCGAAGGCGAAGTAACCGAAGTCGCCGGCGCCCGCGATCTCATCGGCTCGGTGACGGGCCTGGATGTCGCTCCTGACGGCGCGCTTTATGTGCTGGACCGCATCGCCGCGCTGGAAGCCAAAGGCGCGGTCGTCTGGCGCTATGCTGCGGAGGCGCTGACGCCGCTGATTCGGATTTCGCCGGATGAAAATCCCGGCTTCCTGCCCGATGACATCGCGGTCGATAACGCGGGCCGCCTGTACATCAGCGATCGTCAGGGGCAGGTGCTGCGCTACAGCAGCGATGGCGCGCCGCTCGGGCGGGATGGCAAGCCCCGCTGGTGGCTTCTGCCTTGCGGAGCCGGCTGCGAAGCGACGGGCCTCGCTTACGATGCGTCCGCGGACGACTTGCTGGTCGCTGATGCCGGGGCTGAAGCGATCTATCGCATCGACCTGTCGGATGACGCGCCCAGCGACATACAAACGCTTTACGACGGCGGCGGAGCAGCGCGCGGCCACGGCCTGGATGGCATTGATGCCGGCGGGAACGGCGCGGTCTACGCCGCATTGCTGGCGGTCAATCGCGTCGCGCGGCTGGAAAAAGGCGAGCTGGTAATGCTGGCGAAAGACTTTCGCGGGGCCAGCGACCTCGTCTATGACGGGGCGCGGCAACGTCTGATGGTGACCAACTGGAATCAGTTCAGCCTCGGCTTCGGCACTCGTCCGCAATTGCCTTTCGCGCTGGATGTGGTGGAGCTGGGCGGTTGAGAGCCTGCGATTGACTGAATCAGGCCCGGGCTTCAGGCTTATGCGTCCGGCTCTTCGTCAAAACGCAAGCCCAGGTTTGGATCCAGAACAGGCAACTTCTGCACATATAGCCGCAAAAGCGGTTCGACATATCGGTATACACCCCGATCTGTCCTTTCGATGATATTGCGTTTTAGCAGGTCATCAAGGTACGAACTTAACTGATCCGAGGTTTTGCCGATTCTTTCTCCGATATATGCCCGCGGCACGAGCGCGTAATCATATTCCGCCATGGCTATCAATATGCGCCGATAGTTGCCAGCGCCGGCCCTGCGCAGAAGTTGGCCCAGTTCGGCGCGTTTGATGCGAGAAACCACCTCGTCTGCGGCTTTAGCAAAATCATCTCGGTCCAGTACCTGGTCGGTATCGTTCTCATAAGCCTCATAGCATAGCGTATGGATTATCGCGGGGAAGCCGCTCGCCGTTTCCACCACCCATTGTATGGATTCATCAGACACGCGAATATCGCGGCTGCTGGGCGAGCTCTGGAGCGTTCTCTTTATGACATCGCGGCTCTCACTGTGACTCATAGGGCGCAATTCAACATTCTCGAAGACTCTTCCAATCGAGGGATGATCGCTCATTAGCTTTTGCATCGCGCCTGTCACGCCCACGAGATAAAATGCGATCCGATCCAACCCGGCGTCCACCAATTCTTCAGTTGTTACTTTCAAGAAAGACGCTATGCCAGACGTCTCTGCCACAGTGTCAATCTCGTCAATGATGAAGACGATGCCGTCGCAGTCATCCTTGATTGCCGACCACAGGTTGGCCACAGTTCGCACAAATTCGCGACCGATGTCCATCGAAGAGGCCGCCTCGCGCTCCAAATTCACGACGCCCGCGACAGAAACGGATGGCTTCCAGGTACGGACAAAGCCCCCGACAATGCTGCGGAAATTCTCGGCGCTCAGCCGGGTTGGCATCGCGTCCATCAGCGAAGTTGCAATGTGCTCGGTACTCTGGCCTTGACGCGCCCGGCATTTGAAGACCGGGAACCGGAAACGAAACTGACCAGCGTCTATGCCGAGCTTTGCCAGGACATCATCCCCATTGCCTGATACCGAGTGTATCTGGTTAATGAACGAACTCTTGCCAATGCCTCTGGGGCCGGTCACGATCATGTGCCGCGCGTTGCCGTGGCCGGTATTGAACATAGAGCGAATCAGCACGCTCAGTTCATGTGTCCGGCCCGCAAATTGCTCGAAATTGTCTATTGGCTTGTCTGGCCTGAACGGATTGGCTTTGAGTTGCATAGGCGGTAACCACTTCTCAATTTGAGACCTGTCTTGAGTATAGCCGATTGTGGGCGCAGGCCGCTATCCGCCGGCATCATCGTCGGGATTGTCACGCAGGTGATGAATAACTTGCGGGTTTGATGTCGCCACTGGGTTTGAGGGAGTGACGGCGGGCCTGATCACGCCAGGCCCACTCTTCCCTGTCACGTAAAAATTGAACGCTTATTCACACCAAATCCCTGCTCATATAACCCAGTTTCTTATTCTGCCGGCGCAAGCCGCTAAGCGTGTAGATGTTGCTTTTCAGCCGGTTGCAAGGCCCGCAGAGCAGCACCCGATTCGAGATGTGGTTCAGCCCGCCATCCGAGCGCGGGACGTTGTGATCCAACTGCAAATAGCGCGGGTCCTCAAAATCCCGATAGCAGCCCTGGCAGCGCGCTCCATGCTGCTCCAGCAGATGCGCGTGCATCTCGGCGCGGCTCATCTTCGGCCCCGGCGGCTCATGCGCTTGCTTGACGCGCAGGAAAGGCGCAGCCGGCTGAGCGTCGTCCGTGCGCGTCGGCGGCTCCGTTTTATAGCGCACCTCGCCGAACAAGCCGACTTCTTTCTTGAGGCGGTCTACAACCACCTCATGCGCCTTGTCCCATATATCGATGCCCACCCACTGCCGCCCCAAACGCTCAGCCGCGACTGGCGTGGTCGCGCAGCCGCAGAAGGGGTCAAGCACCATATCGCCCTCGTTGGACGAAGCTTTGATGATGCGCTCGTAAAGGGCGAGCGGCTTTTGCGTCGGGTAGCCGGTTGCTTCTGGCTGATTGCCTCTTAATGCGGGAACATCCCATACATCGCGCATTGTTACTATTGTGAAATAACCTTGTTTGTCTTGATGAATCTCAATGTTTGAGAATCCGTATTTGTGTGAAAGGTACGATTTCTCCTTTTGAGGATTAAACACATATTGGGGCGATTTGCTGTAGAAAAGCAACGTATCGTGTTTTCTGCCAAACCACCGTTTGCTAACACCGCCCGTTTTGTAGAGCCAGACAATCTCATTCCTGAAGTTTTTCCAGCCGAATATCGCGTCCATAACCGCCTTGACATAATGGCTGGCAGTGGGATCGAAGTGCAGGTACAGGCTGCCCGTCGGTTTCAGAACGCGCCACATCTCCAGCAGGCGCACCGCCATAAAACACATGAACGCGCCCATGCCATCGCTATGGGCGAACCTGGCGCTCTCGATCGCCTCCATCAAGCGCGGGTAGTCGTCGGTGATCTGGTCTGCCCAGTCTTGGTGGACATCCCGCTCCCATGACCAGCGGTCCTGGAACTTGGCGCCGGCCGCCAGGCTGTCAGGCGTGGCGTGAAAGTCGCGGTTCTTGTTGAAGGGCGGGTCGGTAGCGATTAGGTCGATGGTCTCGCTATTCATGCCGCGCAGAAATTTGAGATTGTCACCATGATACAGAGTTCGATTCTCGAAGTTCGCTTCTGCCATCAGCCGCGCAAGCTCTCTTTATGCCCATCAACAATCCTTCGACAATATATCGCCGCTACTGCCGGCTGACAAGTTATGCCCGCTCAATCCTTTGAGGGAAACCTCTGCGCCCTTGGTGTACTCGATGGCCAAAAGCCCCTCCCTCATTTTGGGCGGGGTTTGCGGTAGGGGGGCAATACGCGAACATCTGGTCGCCCATTCCCCACCGAACTATGCTACACTGTCCATTGACCGTCGAAGTAACAATCGCATACCTCGTTTATTGGAAACTTGGCTTTTATTGGACAAAAAAATATCCCGTCTCCAATTCCAATAGACAACCGCCGTCCGCCATTCTCGCGCGCTCGCTGCCATACGCTCAGCCTCCGCCGCTTGACCCGCCTCGCGAAGTCGGCTAGGCTTTGCATGACGCATGCCCCAGTTGCCTGAGCTTTCATGAGCCGATTCCCCGACTATCACAGTAGCAGGCCAACGCGCTTGTCGCCCCGCGCGGCCGGGGCCCCAATTGCCCGCTGGCGCCGTCTTATGGCTGCCTTCTGTCTGCTAGCGGCCATCTGCCTGACATTCGCGGCTGCCATTCTGGTGGTCACAGCGCCGCCGGCCATACAGGCGGGCGAGGCCGAAGCATCGCCTGCCCGCGCCAGCGCGACCGCGCCCCGTTTGCCCGCCACGCAAATCGTCGAAGCGCCAGCGCAAACCAGTGACTCTCCCGCGCCCCCGACGCTCAGCGCAGCCCAGATTCAAGCTCTGCTGGCCACGCCGCCGCAGTTGCCATCCGAGAGCGAGCTTGAGGCGGCCCGCTCGCAAGTCGATCCCTTCACGATCATCCCCAATCGCGCCCGCAGCAAGATGACGACCTATGTGGCCAGGCGCGGCGATACGATTGATGGCATCGCCAATCGCTACGGCTTAAATCGGGAGACGATCGCCTGGTGCAATTCGCATGAACTGGCGCAGATTGTGCGGCCCGGCGATGCCGTCAACATCCCGCCTGAAGATGGCGCCTGTCACACGGTCTTGCGCGCGCAAGGCAAGGACATCCGCGATATCGCCGAGCAGTACGGCGTGGACGACCCCTACATCATCATTGACGCGCCGGCGAACAACCTGCCGGGTGTGACGCCAGAGACGCTCCTGCCCAGCAATACCTTCCTCTTCATCCCCGGCGGCGAGGGCGGCTTCATCACCTGGAACGCGCCGGTGCAGCAGGACGCCGCCGGCAACGTGGTCGCTTTTGATCCAGCCAGCCCCTTCAGTTGCGGCGCCCGCGCCGGCGGCGGCACATGGTGGACGAACCCGCTGCCCAACGGAACCTGGGTGCGCGGCTTCTACGCCGGGCACAGCGGCATCGATATCGCCGCGCCCATTGGCACGCCCATCTACGCGGCCAACGCAGGTCCGATCTTGTATTCCGGCTGGAATAACTGGGGATATGGCTACACGGTGGTCATCGGGCACGGCGCATTCTCCACTCTCTACGGGCACATGAGCAGCATTGCCGCCCGCTGCGGTCAATCCGTGGATGCGGGCCAGGTGATCGGGTATGTGGGCAGCACCGGCAATTCGTCGGGGCCGCATCTGCATTTCGAGATTCGCTACCTGAATCAGCCGCGCAACCCCTCGGCCACGGCCGGCATCGGCTGGTGAACGGCCGCCAGCGCGCTGTTGGCAGGTAAAGCGGCGATGGACTATTTGACCGCGCCCATGGTCAAGCCGCGCACCAGGTAGCGCTGGAAGAAGAGCGCCATGATGAAGGGCGGCAGCATCGTGACTACGGCCGCCGCTGACATATCTTCCCAGGCGACTTCGTATTGCCCGATGAATAGAGTCAGCACGATCGTCAGCGGCTGAGAATCAGCGGTGCGGCTGAAGATGAGCGGGATGAGGAAATTGTTCCAGGTGGACAGCATGCCCACCAGGAAGACGGCCACCATGCCCGGCCGGGCCAGCGGCAGGATGATGCTGTACACCAGGCGCCAGCGGTCGGCGCCATCGACGCGGGCCGCGTCCTGGATTTCCTGCGGGATATCGCGGATGAAAGTGGTCATCATCCAGACGGACAGCGGCAGCAGCAAGGTGACGAATATCAAGACCAGCCCAAGCAGAGTATCGACCAGCTCGAGTTGGGACATGATGAAGAAGAGGGCGATCAGCGAGACCCAGATGGGCAGGGGCAGCATCAGCATGATGAGCAGGAAGAGCGCGTTCTTGCCGGGGAAATTCATGCGGGCGAAGGCGTAGCCGGCGCCGGTGGCGAGCAAGGTGACGATGCCGGCCGAGGCGAAGCTGATGATGACGCTGTTGCGCAGCCCGGCGCTCATCAGGTCGGCCGTGGGCGAGAAGCTGCCATCGCGGAATTTGGCGCCTTCGGTGAAGATGGTGCGGTAAGATTCCAGAGTCGGCTGGCTGGGAAACCAGATTTTGTAAGGCTTTGCGTAGAGTTCTTTGCGGGTCGAGATGCTGCTGACGGCAACCCAGTAGATAGGCGCCAGAGCCCAGATCAGCACGATGCCGCAGAGCGCGTAGATCACGGCGAGGCGGAGGCGGCCTTGGGCCCGCAGGCTGAGCTTCATGCTTCCCGCACCCCCTGGTTGTAGACGCGCAGGACGAAGATCAGCCCCACGAAGAGCGACATGACGAGGATGATATAAGACAGCGCCGCGCCCAAACCAACGCGCAAATCACGGAAGACGAGCTCGTAGTTGTAAAGCATCAGCGTTTTGGTGAAGGGGTTCATGGCGCCGCCGGCCGAGCTGCCCGCGGTCAGCGTCCAGACCACATCGAATATCTGGAAGGCGGCGATAAATTCGACGACGAGGGCGATGCCGAAGGAGGGCAGCAGGAGCGGGAAAGTGATGAAGCGGACGCGCTGGAGGGCGTTGGCGCCATCAACCTTGGCGGCATCGTAGAGGTCATCGGGGATGCTCTGCAAGCCGGCCAGCAGGATGATGGTGGGGAAGGCGTAGCGAGTCCAGGTCTGCACGATGGTGACCCAGAGGATCTGGCTTTCCGGCGCGCGCAGCCAGTAAACATATTCGTCGATCAAGCCGAATTGATAGAGAAAGCCGTTGAGCGCGCCGAATTCGCCATTGAGCAGCCAGCCCCAAAGGAAGCCATTGACGACGCCAGGCAGCATCCAGGGCAGGATCGTCAAGGTGCGCATGATGCCGCGGCCCGGGAAACGCTGGTTGAGCAGCATGGCGATGCCGAAGGCGACCGCCATCTCCAGCGGCAGCGTGATGAGGACGACCTGGAAGCTGCGGCCGGTCACTTCCCAGAATTCTTCGTCATTCAGGAGCTTGCTGTAATTGTCCAGCCCGCGGAATTTCGCCTGCGACGATTGGCGGTGCAGGCGGAGGTTGTAGTTGGTTTGGCTGGTTTGGAAGGTGTCGATGGCGGGGTAGTAGATGAAGAAGGCGATGAGCAGAACGATCGGCGCGAGAACGATGATGACGTAACGCGAGTCGGATGAGAAGAGGGTTTGGGTTGCTCTCATAGTTCCTCATTCGTACAGGCGATCCAGCGACAGTGCCCAGACAGCCTAATCATACGCGCGGTCCCGCTATAGCCCAACCACGCAAGCGCCCATTCTAAACCAGGCATCTTTCGTAGGGGCGAGCCTTGGCTCGCCCCTACATCGTTAGGATTTGTGTGTTGGGCGACCCCCGAAGGCCGCCCCTCAAAGGCAGTCTACTCGTATTCTGCCTTGAGCTCGTTCCATTCATCGGCGAGGGCATCAATCATGTCATCAGCCGATGTGCCGGCCGTCATGCCTTCGCGGATGACTTCGCTGACGGAAGCGGCCCAGGGGCCCCACCAGAGCGTGAAGCGCGGCAGCTCGTTGGTGCGCATGCCCTGCTCGACGATTTCGTCGTAGCCTTGAATTTCGCCAGCTTCGTTCAGGGCGCTGCTGATCGAAATGCGCGATGGATAGAGGCCGAAGGCGTTCCAGATGGCGGTCATGTTGTCATCACCCACATACCACTTGACGAATTCCCAGGCGGCTTCGACATTTTCGCTATCGACCGAGATGCCGATGCCCGCGGGGAAGCTCCAGGTATTGCCGACTTCGGGCAGCACCAGGTAGTCAACGTTGGGGGCTTGCAGGGAGGATTCGGCGTTGCCCCGGACGACTGAGCCTTGCCAGCCCTGATGGAAGGTGCCAACGCCGCTCCAGAACAGCGGGTGCTGGCCGATGCTGCCTTCCAGGATGGCTGGGCTGATCAATTCGTCATCGAACCAGGTCTTGAGCAGGGCCATGGCTTCGCGCGCCTTGCTGCCTTCATCGGCGAAGACGGGGTTGAGGTCGTCATCAAACATGGGGTCGCCCATGCTCAGCGCGATCAGCCACCAGGACCAGTTGATGGCGCCCATGGCGATGGGATGATCGTCGATGCCGGCATCGCGAATCGCGCGGGCCTGTTCGTCCAGCTCGGCCCAGGTGGTCGGCGGCGAATCAAAGCCGGCTTCCGCGGTGCGGGCGCTGTTGTAGTCCATCATCACCAACTGCAGGTAGGTGGGGATGGCCAGGACATCGCCATCGAGAGTCCAGAAATCGAGCTTCTCGAAGTCGTCGGCATCAAGGCCGCTCATCTCCAGCAGGTCGTTCAAAGGCCGCATATTGCCGGTGGCGACCACGTTGGAGGGGCCTTCTTCGGTGATGAAGATCACATCGGCCGGCGCCTCGCCCGCGGCGGCGGAGACTTGCACGCGGCTGTAAAGATCTTGCATCTGCACAGACTGGATTTCAACGGTGATGCCGCTCTCTTCCATGAAGGCGTTCAGCAATGCCTCGTCCGGCGGGACGCCCCAGGGCGGCGCCAGGAACGAGATGGTGCTGTCTTGGGCTGCCACAGGCGCGCCGAGCAGCAGGACAAGCAGAAGGAAGGCAAGAATGCGTTTCATTTCAAGTTTCCCCTTTCAATAGGTTCGAGTCGAAATTATACCTGTCAAAGTATGTCGGCGCAAACATGCGCGGCGGCGCGGACCGCTGCTGTGGCTTTTGGCGACGGAGTCGAAATGGCAGGCGGTTGATCGGGGAGGCAAGTCCAGGGGAGGGGGAGGGCAAATCGAGTCTCGCCCCTTCGTTTATTCGTTTTGACGCGCAATCAAATCACTGCTGCTGCCGGGCGCCTGCGGTCTTGGCCGGGAGTCGTCATCGTCCGCTCTCTCTTGATTCTCGAGCGATTGACTATCCGCTTCGCCAACCAAGCGATTGAGCGTCTCGCGTTGTTGCGGAGTTGTTGACAGCCAGACAACATTGAGTTCGAGCAGATGGCGATAAAACTCAGCGCGAATCTCGTTGCTGATTTCTCGGCGCAGTTGCACATGACGAGCCCGATCCTGGTCTTCAACCCATCGAAAGAGCACGACGACTGCCGTCACTACGCCAGCGGCCACACCCAAGAAAGCAACTAAAGTCTCAATCGAGATTGTCAACTACGTCCACCACTGGGCGGCTATATAGCTCATTAAGACTATCGCGAGGATGAGCATCGCGGATACCCAGGCAACCGCGACAGCAGTTGACATCGGACGGCGTTGATTCTCCGATTCATCTCCACGGTAACTCATTTTTCCCTCCTAAAGATATACATTGACATTCTAGCACATCCCGGCGTTTAGCCAAACCATTTGCAATTTTTGTCAACTTGGACGACAACGCCCGCGGAAACGCAGTCAATTCCGCCGCCGAAGCTGGCCGGCCGCAATGCGCGGCTCGCAGCGTTTACAGCAGGGCCTTTAAGTCCGAACTGCTGCCCGGCTCTTGCGGGCTGGCGTAGACGCCGTCTTGCACGCGGGCGGGCTGGGTAAAGCGCTCGCGCAGATGCGGGATGTACTCCAGAAAGACAACCTCGTGCCCGAGCGCGATGTGATTGAATAGCACGAGGTGCTGGTGGATCTGCCCCATATCGCCGACGTGCGGCACAACGGGCACACCAAACTTGCGCGCCAGCAGGCTAACCGCGATGAACTCCCCAACTCCGCCGAGGCGGACGCAATCCGGCTGCAAAAAGCCGGCCGCCCCCGCGCTCAGGTAATTCTTGAAGACGACTTGATTTGGCACATGCTCGCCCAGCGCCAGCTTGAGCGGGGCGATTTCCCGCGCCAGCGTTTGATGCGCCAGCACATCGTCGGGATGAGTGGGTTCTTCGATCCAGAAGGGATTGATGACCCGCAGGCGCCGGCACATCTCGAGGGCCTGGGGCAGGCTCCATTGCTGGTTGACATCAAGCATGACGCGGGCCGTCTCGCCGACTGTCTCCCGCACGAGGAAGGCCCGGCGGATATCGCGCTCGGCATCGACTGAGCCGACCTTGAGCTTGACAGCCTCAAAGCCCTGATCGAGGGATTTGATGATGTTCTGCTTGATCGCATCGTCAGAATACTGGAACCAGCCGATGGAGGTGTCGTAGCCGGGGTAGCCGCTTTCGATAATGCCGAGGCGGGCCTGGCGCCTGGGCAGCTCCGCTTGCAGCAGGGCGATGGCCTCGGCGCGGGTCAGAGCGTCATCGAGATAACCGAGGTCGATGGCGGCGAGCAATTGCTCCGGCTTGAGATCAAGCAGCAGGCGCCAGAGGGGCAGCCCGCGCGATTTCGCCCAGAGGTCGAAGCAGGCGTTGGCGATGGAAGAGAGGGCGAGGTGGACGATGCCTTTGTGCGGGCCCAGCCAGCGATATTGAGGATGGTCGAGCAGGCCGCGATAGACGGAGCCGAAGCGCGCCATGAGCGCCTCGATTTCCTGCCCGACGAGAATGGGGCACAGGGCGTCGACAGCGCGGCAGACGAGGTCGTTGCCGGCGCCGAGGGTGAAAGCCAGCCCGATGCCCGCGCTGCCGGCGCTGGTCCTGAGTTGGGTGACAGCGTAGGAGTATTGCGGATCCGCGTGGACGCTATCGGCGCCGGCGCCTTGGGGAAGCGTGAAGCGCAGGTCATGGCTGGAGAAAGCGGTGATGATGGTGCTTGGCATGAGAGCCTCCGAAAGTGGCTGACATTTAATTGTAACCGCAGCCGCTCGGCAGCCGCAGCCCGCGGTTTGACCAAAAGAGGACACAGCCGGCTTTCAGATGCTGCGCCGCAAGGAGGGCGGGGGGACGCGCGGGTGGCGCGGCGGTTTTTTGCTCACAAAAACTTGTTTTATAGGCAAAACAGGTTATACTCTTTGCCAATCGATGTCCTGCCTTCGCGGCAAGCGGAAGCCATCACAATCGGCACGCGGGCGACCGGCCAGGGGCGCGCGGCCTGCGGGCGGGCCATCGGGTTAAAGCAGTTTCAGTCTTTCGTTTACAGGAAGAAAGAAGAACAGGAGCAAATGATGATGTTACGCAAATTGGCATTGCTTGTGCTGGTCTTGGGGCTGATGAGCGTCTTTGCGGTCGCTGCCCAGGACGAACCGCAGTACGCGGGCCTGGATATGGATTTGTCCGGCGTCACCATCAAGATGGCGGCTATTGGCGGCGGGCTTTACGAGGTGATGTACGATTCCATCGCTGTCTTTGAAGAGGCGACCGGCGCCACTGTCGAGATCATCGCCTTGCTTGATGGATTCGCGATTGACCAGAAACTGAAGGTGGACTTCGCCACTGGCGCGGCCGATTACGACGTGGCTTGGGATCACACCAGCTTCGTGGCCCAGTACACGCCCTTCTTGCTGCCGCTGCAAGACTACTTCAGCGAAGAAGAGTTGGCGCCCTTCAGCCCGGCTATCCTGGATGCGGCGACGATTGACGGCAACCTCTATCTGATACCGCGTCACGCCGATATCAGCCCGATTCACTATCGCAAGGACCTCTTTGAAGACGAGGCCATCGCCGCCGCTTATATGGACGCCACAGGCGAAGCGCTGGCCGTGCCCGCCAACCTGGATCAGATTGACCAGCAGGCGCGCTTTTTCGTCGAGAACGGACACAGCACCTTCGGCTATACGCTGGCCGGCAAGGAAGAGGCGCTGACGGGCCGCTTCTACGAGATGCACTTCGCCAGCGGTGGTTCGCTTTTCGATGAGAATTACGAGCCGACTTTCAATGACGAGATCGGCGTGGCTGTCGCCGAATTGCTGGCTGGCTGGTATCAGGACGGCATCATCCCGGCCGATACGACTTCGCTGCTTTGGGATGGTGTGGCGCAAAACTTCTGCAACAACGATGTCGCCATCAAGCTGGAATGGTATGGCTGGTACAGTTACTTCCAGGATCCGGAGTCCTGCGCGGTGGCTGGCAACTTTGGATTGGCGCGCGGCTTCACCGGTTTGTCAGTCGGCGGCGACAGCGTGCGTCCTTCTGGCTGGGCGGGCGCGCATGCCTTCTCGGTGCCGGCCACAGCGCCAAATCCGCAGGCGGGCGTCCAATTGATCAAGTTCCTGACCTCGGAGCGGGTGGCTTATGAAGAAGCGCTTTTGGGCTTCTTGCCGACGCGGGGCGATGTATGGGATCGAGTCATCGCTGACGCGGCCGATGCCGAGAATCCGCTGGATCGCGAACGGCTGGAGCTGGCTCGCATCCAGGTTGGCGAAGACTTCAAGACGCCGCCTTTGATCGCCGAGTGGATTCCGTTTTCCAACCTGTTCTACCCGCAGCTGCAGGCGATCATCCTGGGCGATATCGGCGCCCAGGCAGGCTTGGATGCCGCCGCCGAAGCCACGCGGGAATTGATGGCGGACGCCGGCTATTACTAGCGATTCGCCAGAGACCGCCCCCCACCCCCAACCCCCTCCCATAAAGAAGGAGGGGGCTCAGGACTGGTTTTCCGGGCAGGATATAAGCAGCAATCTCGGGAATTTTGCATCGTTTTCGGGCGACTCACAGAGTCGCCCCTGCGGATTTAGCAAAATATGCTGATTGTGATTGCTGTGCCGCTGTTCTCTTATACGACAAAATCAAGTTCCGAATCGAAATAATTGAGATAATGGCCGCCAATTCAAATAGCCCGGCGGAAAAGGGCAGTCAAGCGCGCTTTGAGGATGTGAGCCGCATCGAGGCGGGTTTCTTCCCCTTCGCCTTGATCTCGCCATCGGCGCTTTTGATCATCCTGGTAATCGGCTTTCCCCTGCTCTACTCCCTGTACGTCAGCTTCACGCCTTACGAACTGCTCAAGCCGAACAGCCTGAACTTCACGGCGGCGCGGGCGCTGGGGAATTATGAGAAGTTATTGAACGATGATATCTTCTGGCGCTCGCTATGGAACACGATCATTTTCCTGGCGGTGACGGTCAACTTGAGTTACGCCTGTTCCCTGGCGCTTTCGCAGCTGCTGGCGCGGGTGACTATCGGGCAGAGCCTGCTGCGGACGCTGCTGATGACGCCGATGATGTTCGCGCCGATTCTGGTGGGCTTCCAGTTTCGCTGGTTCTTCAACGCGAATGTAGGGCTCGTCAACAACATTTTGATCAGCATCGGGTTGATCCAGGAGCAGGGCCAGATCGCCTGGCTGGTGGATGTGCCGCTGGGCATGATCACGATCATCATCGCCTCGATCTGGATGAATATCCCGGTCATGACGATTATCTTGCTGGCTGGCACATTGTCCTTGCCGGCGGAGACTTTCGAGGCGGCCGAGGTGGATGGCGCCTCGGGCTGGCAGAAGTTCCGTTTCATCACTTTTCCGCTGTTGGCGCCATTTTCCTATATTGCGCTCACGATCATGTCCCTGGATATCGCCCGGGCTTTTGATATCGTGCGCATCATGACCGATGGCGGGCCGGCCCGGCGCACGGAGATGCTCTGGACTTATATCACTCGTCTGGCGATTGAGGACACGAAGTTCGGCCTGGGCAGCGCCATGTCCTGGATCACGGTGTCCTTGTCGGTGCTGTTCACGCTGTATTTCTTCCGGCAGTTGGTCAAGGCGAGGATCGTGCGATGATCACGCGCAGTGTGGGCCCCAACCGCCGCCGCAACGAAATCATTTGGAATGTGGCCGCTTGGCTGGTTCTGCTGTTTCTGGCGCTGCCGGCCTTTTGGATCATCCTGACGGCCTTCCGCCCCAATGTGGAGATCAACACTTTTCCGCCGGTTTGGATCCCGCAGCGGCTGACGCTGGAGGCTTACGCCAATATGTTCGGGCTGAACCCGGATGTGCAGCAGCGGGTGGCGGTGGAGTTGTACTTGCGGAATTCGCTGATCGCGGCGGGGGTCAGCACCGTCGTCGCCGTCTCGCTGGGCACGCTGGCGGGTTATGCCTTCGCCCGTTTTCGCTTTCGTTTTCATACGACGCTTTTCTTGGGCATCATGCTGTCGCGGGCGGTGCCGGGCGTGGCCCTTAGTTTGCCGCTGTTCCTCCTCTTCAACCGCGCCGGGCTGGTTAACAATGTGCTGGGGTTGGCTTTCGTTTATGTCGCTGTCAACATTCCCTTCACCGCCTGGCTGATGGACGGTTTCTTCCGGCAGATCCCGCAGGAGTTGACGGAGTCAGCCTATATTGACGGCTGCGGCTATTGGTCGGCATTTTGGCGGATTGAGCTGCCGCTGTCTTTGCCGGGCTTGGCGACGGCGGCGATCTTCGCATTTTTGGCGGCCTGGAACGAGTTTCAGATCGTCAGCATATTGGCGCGGAACAACGCGGCCAAGACCTTCCCGCCCGGCCTCTTCGCTTTCACCGAGCAGTTCACGGTCGATTGGCGCGGCATGGCGGCGATGAGCGTGATCATGATGGCGCCGGCGGTGATCTTCGTGATATTGGTCCAGCGCAATCTGGTGAGCGGTTTGACTTTCGGCGCGGTGAAAGGCTGATATGGCGTGAGCCGGAGGGCGCCAAAATCAGAGGCGCTGCGGTCTTGCGCAAGCCTCTGGCAGCCCTTGCGCGATCAGGGACATTGACCGGCAGCGATCACATAATCGCTGTGGACCCAGCCGAGCGCGCCGTTCTTGTCCACTTGAACCCAGTCATCTCGTCTATCGAGGGCGTCTGCAATGGTTCCCTTGGGCAGGAGCCCGATCTTGCTGCCATTGGGGGCGGCGCGGAAGTTGAGCGGGTGGGTAGTGATCACTGAGCATTCGCGCGGCATGACCAGGACTTCGCCGGCGGCATTCATCAGATAGGCTTCAAATTCATATTCGGTGGGGAAGCCGGTCTGCGGCACGATGGGCGAGATGGCGACCAGCGCCTGGCTGACGCCCGGCAGAAGATCGACGGTCAAGCTGCCATTGCCGTTCAGGAGTTCGCGGCTGATATGCAATCTGTCGCCGGTGTCTTGCACGACTTGCAGCCAGGTGTTGTTGGGCAGGCGATTGTCAGTGCGGATCCAGCCTTCGTATTGCCAGGGGGCGCCCGGCGTTTCAGTTTCAAAGCCTTCGTGGAAGTTCAGGGCTTGAATGCGCAGGTCGTCGATGGCCATGCCGCGATATGCGGTGGCGACATTGGATACGACTTCAAAGCGAATGAGAACCTGGCCGGGCGTATAGGAACTGAGGTCGACGCGCTCGTACTTCCAGCCGCGCGAGTCCCCAGTATAGCCATGAGTGTAAAACTCGTCGTAGAGTTCCGACCAATCGGTGTAGCGGCCGCGCAAGGTCTGCCAGGATTGACCGCCATCGCTGCTGATGGTGATATAGCCGTACTCGAGTTGCGGTTCGAGGTCGTGCCAGATGCGGAAGGTCAGCCAGGCTTGGCGCGGGGCGGTCAGCATGATGGGAAGCGTAAGCCGGCTGTTGCTGAAATCGCTGGCGACGGCGTAGGCGAAATGCTCGCCTTCGGGCGGCGGCTCGGGGACGAAGCCGGCTTCGGGCGCCTGCCATATACGCGCCACGAGTTTATCGGCGCCGCGGACGTCAAGGGCGATGTAGTCGGTGCTGTATTGGGGCAGCTCGTTTTGATAGGCGGCCGGGAAGCTGTTTAGGGCGGCGGTTGGCTGGGGCGGCGTCAATTCGTGATCCAGGTCGCGATAGCCATAGCCGCGCCGCGAGTCGAGGAAATAGTTGGCCAGCACCCAGTCGGCGAAGACCTCGTCGGCATCCGCGCCGGCCTCTTCCCGCAGCACTTTTGACACGGCGCTCCAGCCGTTGCTGGGCTCGGCCAGCAGTTGCGCCACGATATCCTCGCCAAACCGGCGCGTCAGGTGGAGCATGAAGAGCAGGCCGGCGCCGTACTTCGGTCCTGTTTTTTCGACGGCTTGCCACTGGGTGAGGCCGGTGCTGGGTGATGCCAGGAAGCTGTCGGCCAGGCTATGCGAGCCATGAATCTCGAAGCGTTTTTCGGCGGTGACGTGACCGGCGTAGCTGGCCAGAGCTTCGTCCAGCCACAGGTCTTCGCCGACATCGCTGTGGAAATGCAGGACATGCAGGTATTCGTGGGCGATGACATCCAGGAGCACCTTGTCAAAGAAGGTGTATTTTTCGTCCAGCGCCAGGTTGACGACCAGCATTTCGCGTTGATTGCTTTTCGCATAGACTCGGCGCGGCTGGGCATGCGACGCCGAGAAGTAGCCCAACCGATTGCCTTCCGGGTCATGCATCATGGCCACAACCATGCGGTCGTCGCCATCCACGCCGGGCGGCTCAGCAGTTTTGAAGAGCGCCTGCATGGGCTGCATCACCTGCGATTCAAGTACCTGCGCCAAGGCGTGGGCGCGCCAGTTGGGATAATCCACCGAGGCCTGCGCCCAGATCAAGACGCGGTTGGTCTGGCCGCGCAACTCCATCTCGACCCGTTCGTTTCTGCCCTCCGCGCCCATGGACAAGTAGAAGAAGTCACGGTCGCCGATGGCGTATTGCGGTCGCTGGGCTGGCGGGCTGTGGTCGGTATTCATCGGCGACATGCGCTCGACCATGTCGGCATAGTTGAAGGCCGGGATCGACATATTGGCCAGGGCGTCCAGCGTGGGGTAGAAGCTGTCTTGGGCCTGCGCGGGCAGGCAGAGCAGCAGCGCGCTCAAGCAAGTCGATATGAGGATGCGCATCAAGCCCCCTGCGCGGCAGCATTTCCAATAGAAACCATATCAGATAAGGCTATTGATGCGAAGAGCGCAGGCAAATCGAATGAATACGGGATTGGCGACGATTCACTATAATCTATTGACAGGCATCGCAAGGGGAAATTGACCATGAAAATCACGGATATTGAGATTCGGCTCTGCAAACATCAGGAAGAGGTGATGTCCGCCAGCGAGCTGCGCGACGCGCAGAAGTCGGACATGCATTTTCTGATCATCACGCTCAAGACGGATGCGGGCGTGGATGGCGTGAGCATGGGCTTCGCCGGCATGGGCGCGGAGATGGCGGGCGCGATCGCCGCCGGTTCGCTGAAGCCCTTCTTCCTGGGCAAGGATCCGCTGGCGCGGGAACGGCACTGGCAAGATTTCCGGCGGTACGACCGCGTCTGGCATCTGACACCGATATACGCTTACGGCCCTTTTGATATCGCGTTGTGGGATATCGCGGGGAAGCTCGCCGATATGCCGCTTTACCAACTGCTGGGTCATTATCGCGAAAAAGCGCCAACCTATGTCAGCTCGCTATTCCTGGAGACCGCGCAGGATTACGCCGAGCAGGCGCTGGCATTCAAGCGGCAAGGTTTTCATGGCTACAAGCTGCATCCGCCGGGCGATTATCACGAGGCGCTGGCGGCTTATCGCTTGTGCCGGGAAGTCATCGGCGACGATCCGCATTTCAAGCTGATGGCGGATCCGGTGACGGCGCACAGCTATTACGAAGAGGCGCTGCGCATGGGCCGAGAGTTGGAGAAGCTGGATTATTACTGGTTTGAGGAGCCGCTTTATGATGCCGACTTCAATGGCTTGCGCAAGCTGGCGCAGGACCTGGACATACCGATTTGCGGGACGGAGGTATTGGCGGGCTCGCATTATTCGACGGCGGAGCGCATCGCGAGCGGGGCAGTTGATATCGTGCGCAGCGATGTTTCGTGGAAGGGCGGCGTGACGGCGGTGATGAAGACGGCGCATCTGGCCGAGTCTTTCGGCATGCGCTGCGAGTTGCATACGGCGATCTATCCGGCGCTGGAGATCGTCAACTTGCATTGCTGCTGCGCGATTGCGAATTGCGAGTTCTTTGAGGCGCTGTATCCTGGTTCGTTGATGAAGCTGGGGATGAAGAATCCGATTCAGATTGATGCCGAAGGATATGCGCATCCGCCGGCGGGAGCGGGCATCGGCATCGAGTGGGATTGGGATTTTATTGAGGACGCGACGGTGTCGGTGTTGTAGCCGGCCTCCGGCTTTGACTGCCAAGGCCTGCCGGTTGCTGCGGCAGAATCAGCTACTCCATTACTCCATTACTCCATGTGGAAGACTTCGGGGATGGTGTGCCACCATTCGCCCTCGGCGCGGTCTTCGACTGGCTTCTGCATGGGCATGCAGAGGTCCCACCATTTCTGCGTGGTTTCGTCGGCGGCCATCGCTGCCATATCGGCATCAAAGTCGTCGCCGTGATATTCCATGTAGGCGAAGAGCAGGTCGCCATAGCGGTAGATCGAATAATTGCGGATATTGCACTCTTCGATCTTTTTGAGCACGCCGGGCCAGACATCCGCGTGCAGGCGGATGTACTCCGCGGCGTCTTGGGGCCGCAGGCCGATCACTTGTCCAAATCGCTGCATTGCTGGTCTCCTTAATCGGAATTGGTCTTGAAGTTTTCCGGGTGGCGGTATTTAACCGTTTGCAGATGCTCGCAGTATAGCGCAAGCACGCCCTCGTTCTTGTAGACTTCGTAGCTGACCTTGACGAGCCCCATCTCCTTGTATTTCGGTTCTTTGCTGAGGTGGGTGCGCACAGTGTAAATGGTATCGCCGATGAAGACGGGTTTGATGAAGCGAAGGCGGTCGTAGCCATAGCTGAAGGTATGGACATTGTTGTGCGCCATCAAACCCAGGCCGATGCTGAAGACCATGGAGCCGGCGACGAGACGCTTGTCGAAGATGCCTTGATCGCGGGCGAAGATCTCATCGGCGACGTAGGGGTGCATGTCCAGCACGATGGCGTTGAAGATCATACACTCGCCTTCGGAAAGGGTGCGGCGGATCGACTTGATCTTGGCGCCCAGCTCAAAGTCTTCGTACATCCAGGTTTCGGTATTGAAGAGCGGCAGGTCCGCGTGGATTTCGACCGGTGTGTTCTCTGGCATGAATCATTCCTCAGTTCATAATCGCGAATTCGGACATAAGGCGGCTGGTGTCTTCGCCGATGCGAGGCGCGCCCTTGGGGCTTTTGAGTATCTCGCCGTCGATGCGAATTGGGCAGCGGGTGGTCTGCAGCTTGACATTTTCATCGCGCGCCACTTCCTGGATCATGTTGATGACCTTGAAGCCCTCGTGCTGCAAGAGCCGCTCCCAGGTCAGCACGTCGGCGCACCAGATGTCTTGGGGCTCGAGGATATCGAGCCAGTGCTGGGTTGGATGTGTCTTGAGGTGATCGACCAGGATCGTTTTGATATCGTCGCGCTGCGTGAACCAACTGGCGGAATCGGTAAATTGCCGCAGGGGCGGGCAATCCAGCAGTTCGCCCAGAACGGTTATCGAGCCCATCGCCAGCGCCAGGTAGCCATCGGCTGTTTGGTAGATGCCGTAGGGGGCGGCCAGGTAAGCATGCGCGTTGTTGATGGCGCTGCGTTGGGGCAGCTTGCCGCCATCGTTGAGGTGCGTGGTCAAGACTTCAAACTGGAAATCGAGGATGGATTCGAGCAGGCTGACCTGAACCAACCCGCCCTGGCCAGTGAGGCTGCGGCGGACGAGACAAGCGAGAATGCCCTGCGCCAGGTGCGCGCCGGCGAAGAGATCGACGACAGCCAGTCCGAAGGGCGTTGGCGGACGGTCGGCATCGCCGTTGAGCCAGGCCAGGCCGGAGATCGATTGCAGGAGGAGATCCTGGCCCGGCTTGTAAACCCAGGGGCCTTCGTTGCCATAACCGGTAATCTCGCCATAGACGATGCTGGGATTGAGGGCGCGGACCGCTTCATAGTCCAGCCCCAGCCGGGCCATGACGCCCGGGCGGAAGTTCTGCACGATCACATCGGCTTGTTGGATGAGGCCTTTGGCGCGTTCGAGATCGATGGGGTCTTTCAAGTTGGCGGCGAAGCTCTCTTTGTTGCGGTTGATGGAATGAAAGAGTGTGCTTTCGCCATCGAGTTCAAGTTCGGAAATGTAAAGTTGCCGGCAGAGGTCGCCGCCATCGGGCCGTTCGACCTTGATCACGCGCGCGCCCAGATCGGCCAGGCGCAAGGCGGCGGACGGGCCCGACAGGAAGATGCTGAAGTCCAGCACGAGTAAGCCTTGCAGTGGTTTCATCCTTGTTTCAGTCTCCTCGTTTTCCGCCCTGTCATCTTCCCTCATATCGCCCTTGATTCGCGAAAGAAGGCGCAAATCTATTTTGCTTGCAAAAACACTTTTTATCCGTAAAATATAGTCAGCTTGGTCAAGTTTGTCAAATGCTGGAGGCGGCGCGCGCGCTCGGCAAGTGTTCGCCTCGAGGTTTCTGCAATTGGGGGGAGGGTTATGCTAAAGGTTGATGCGCATCAACATTTTTGGAATCTGGACGAAGTGGCCTACTCTTGGCTGGCGCCGGAATACGGTCCGATATACCGCGAATTCGCGCCGGACGAGTTGGCGCCGCAACTGGCGACCGCTGGCGTGGACAAAACAGTGATCGTGCAATCGGCAAATTCTTACGCCGATACGGACTCGATGCTGGCGATCGCGGAAGCGCGCGACTGGGTGGCGGGCGTGGTGGGGTGGACGCCGATCCATGACCCGGCTGAAACCGCCAGGAAGCTGGACGAGTATGGGCAGAATCCGTATTTCAAGGGTATGCGCCATCTGATTCACGATGAGCCGAATCCCGACTGGGTGGTGCAGAAGCAAGTCATTGAAGGCTTGAACATCTTGGCGGAGCGCGGCTTGACCTTTGATGTGGTGGCGGTGTTCCCCAACCATTTGAAGCATGTGCCCACGCTGGCGGAAAAGGCGCCGAATTTGAAGATGGTGATTGACCACTTGGCGAAGCCGCCTCTGGGCGAAGACGAGCGGGCGATCTGGCGCGAGCAAATGGCGGCGGCGGCTGAAAGCCCGAATGTGTACGCCAAGGTGTCCGGCTTGAATACGGTGACGCCTGACTTCGAGAATTGGAGTTACGAAGACATCAAGCCGCTGGTGGATTTCGCGCTGGAGCAGTTTGGCGCCGAACGGCTGATGTTCGGCAGTGATTGGCCGGTGGCGGTGCTGGCGGGAGATTATGCCAAGGTCTGGGCGGAGACGAACAAGTGCCTTGCGGATCTGTCGGGTGGGGAAAGAGACGCCATCCTGGGCGGTACGGCGAAGGAATTCTACAATCTTGATTTGTAACGGCGGAACTTAGGTGGTGGGTTCGGTATCGGTTATTGCGTCAATCAAGCCTTCACGAGACAAGATGACTCCCTCAAGCCTGGCAATTCGCTGGTTGCTGTCATCGACTTTCGCCTCAAGAGCCTTCAAATCTTCACGCAACAGCGCGTAGTCGGCTCTCTGATCTTCGCGCAGTGTAGCGTAGTCGGCTCTTTGTTCCTCGCGCAGTGCGGCGTAGTCCGCTCTCTGCGCCTCACGCAGTTTGGCGTTATCGGCTTTGAGTTCCTCGCGCAGTGCAGCGTAGTCCGCTCTGTGCTCTTCGCGCAGTGCGGCGTAGTCCGCTCTGTGCTCTTCGCGCAGCGCCTTGAGTTCCTCGCGCAGTGCGGCGTAGTCCGTTCTGTGCTCTTCGCGCAGTTTGGCGTTATCGGCTTTGAGTTCGTCGCGCAGCGCAGTGTAGTCCGCTCTGTGCTCTTCGCGCAACGCCTTGAATTCCTCGCGCAGTGCGGTGTAGTCCGCTCTCTGTTCCTCTCGCAATGAGGCGATTTTGCCGTCCATATCGCGGCTTATGCGCCAGACAGCGCCAAAAATCGCTAACAGCGTTACAATTAATTCCAGAGACAACAGCGTATCAAGCTGCATAAGGCTGTTCCCAATCCGCCCACAACTCAAGCCTAACGCGTAAGAACGCGCTTGGCAAGATGATCAATCAAACTGCTGGCAATGGCGTGCCGCCATTCGCGCTGGATTCGTAAGCGGCTTCCACCGTCGCCATCGTTTGGATGGCGTCTTCGACTGAAGTCGGCAATTCGCCGGTTTCGCCGCTTGCGCAGCGCATCAAACTGGCCATGGCGCCGATAAAGGCTTCGGGGAACCAGGAGCCGGCAATTTCCAGCGACCGCCATTGTTGCTCGGCCTCGCCGTTCAGCAGGATGTATTCAAAGCGGTCGGGCCGTCCGTCCGGGTAGTTCATATTCAAGCCGGCCCGGATGCGGATAGCGCCCTTGCTGCCCTCGAACTTGACATAAGACTGCTGCTTTTCTCCACCGTAGGCGTGGTTGTGGTTGGTCATGACATTGACGCGCGGGTTCTCGCCGTAATCCATGATGATCATCGAGCGTGTGCCGCCGCGCAGTTCGGGCGCCGTCGGGTGGCTCATCGTCTTGGCATAGACGCCCGCCGGCGTGCCGCAGAAAGAACGGATAAGATCGACATAGTGGATGCTGTGATAGAGAATTTCGACGCGGGGCAAGGGGAAGAGGAAGCTCCACAAATGCCAGGGAGTATTGACCTGGACGCGGAACTCGATGTCGTATAGCTCGCCGATCAAGCCTTGGTTGATCATGTCGCGGGCGGCGATGATGAACGGCGCGTAACGCAGTTGGAAGTTGATGGCGGCGGTCAGTTTGCGTTCGCGGCAGATAGAGAGGATTTGGCGCGCCTCCGCCAGGTCTTCGCCCATCGGCTTTTGGATAAGCGCGGCCCGACCCAGGGGCATGGCCCGGAGGATATCGGCGATGGCGCTGCCGGGCACAGCGATATCGAATACGGCATTTTCCGGCGCCGATTCAAGCGCGCTGGAGAGCGAGTCATAAAGGCGCGGAATGCCGAATTTTTGCTGCATCATGACGGCGCGCTCAGCATCAATATCGTAACCGCCGACGACGCTGAAACCGGCGATTTTGTAAGCGGGATAATGAGCATCGTGGACGATCCCGCCCAAGCCGATGCTGACGATCGGCGGCGCCTCAGCCGGCAGGAGCGCGCTTTGACGGCATTGGAAGTCTGTCATCTGAAACCTTTCTTTGCGGTTAACAGGTCCGGCAGGCGGCGAGCGGCTGGCCGGCGAATTGCGTCAAGCCGGCGCGCTCGTTGATTTGTCGAGCGCAGTGGAGCAGCGCGTTGATCACCTGTTGCGTCTCGCTGCTTACGCGGCTGGCGGTCAGTTGCGTAATGGCAATGGCCGCCGTGACGCCGATGGCGGGGCTGCCAATCAGAACGGCGGTGTCGTGCAAGCCGATGAAAGATTCATCGACTGCGGTGGAGAGGCCGGTTCGGCGGATTACGTCAAGCCGGTCCCGGAAAGCATCGCGCTCGGCGGCTGACATGGCTTGGTAGTCATCGTCTTGGCCGAGGATGGCGTTCAAGCTGCCATCGTCCAGCGCCGCCAGCAAAAGCCGGCCGGAGACTGTGGATACGAGCGGGAAAGACGCGCCAACCGACACGCTGATCTGGACTTTTTCCGGGCTTTCCGCCTGGCCGACCACCAGCAGCTGACGATGCTGGATGATGCTGATATGGCAGGATTCGCGGATATTCCAAGCCAATTCCTGCATGGGCAAGTGGGCGACGCGCAAGAGGTGCTTCAACGGCGAGTGACGGTTGGCCAGCTCAAAGAGTTTCAGCGTCAGGACATATTTGCCCGAAGATTCGTCTTTGATGACATAGCCGCCAGCCACCAGACAATTCATAGTGCGAAAGAGTTGGCTGGCGCTGTTGGCGGTCAGTTCGGAGACTTCGGACAAGGAGAGCGGCTCGGAGGCTTGCGCCAGCAACTCCAGCACTGCCAAGCCTTTTTCCAGGGCTGGCACACTGTAATTTGGCGCTGCTTTTATTTCGACCATGGCGCTTTCAGATCAATCACAATGGATTCTGCCTTTGCCGCCGAACGCTTCCGAGTGCGCCGGCGGGCGCAGGGATTTTGCTATTCTTACGATCCAGGCTCCGCGTCTGCCGCAGTTCGAGGCGCTTGTCCTAGAGCCGGCTGACAAAAGCGGTCTAGCCGGCGGGCGCGAACTCTTTGCGCTGCACGAGATAAAGATGCTGGCAGGCGAGCGCGATCAGGCCTTGTTGGTTGAAAATCTCGACTTGTTCAACCATGAAGCCGTGATCGGGGCGCTTGGGATAATCGCGCTTTTCGCTGATGGTCGCCTTGACCGTGATGGTATCGCCGATGAAGACCGGGCGGATGAAACGGACGCGGTCGTAGCCGTAAGAGAAGGCGACCGGGTTGATCTCGTTGGCGGTCATGCCGATGCCGATGCTGAGGATCAAGGTGCCATGAGCAATGCGCTCCTTGAATTCCTGGGTCTTGACCCATTCGGCATCCATGTGGTGGGGGAAAAAGTCGCCGGTTTGGCCGGCGTGCAAGACGATATCGGCTTCGGTGATCGTCCGTCCGAATGTTTCGCGGCTGGAGCCAATCTCGTAGTCTTCAAAATATGTGGTCTTGATCATCGCCTATTCTCGCGGGTTGAGCCGCGCCGATGTCGACGGGCGGCCAAGTTGACAGGGATTGTTTCACTCACACTATTTTGCAGATAAAATTGTATTTTGCAAGCAAAATGCAGGGTGGGCAGGATCATGTGAGCGGTTGCGGTCCGACTAGGTTGGCTTCGGCGCGGAGGTCGATGGCAGGGGCGCTCGGCGAGTTGTCCGGCGAGTTGTCCGGCGGATCGGACCGTTTGAATGGGCGGCGCAAGCGGCTCTTCCGCAATTCTTGCGTGTTATGGAGATGGCATTACAGCGTTCGACGAGAAATGAGGGCAATATGACGAAGACAATGCTGCGGGGCATCACCTGGAATCATTCGCGCGGTTTCATCTCGGTGGCGGCGACGGCGCAGCGCTTCAGCGAGATGCGGCCGGATATCGAAATCGTCTGGGAAAAGCGTTCGCTGCAAGAATTTGCCGATGCGCCGATTCAAGGCTTGGCAGAAACGTATGACCTGCTGGTTATCGATCATCCCTGGGCGGGTTATGCGGCGCATAGCAAGGCGCTGGCGCCACTGCAGGAGATGATGCCGGCCGAGTTCATGCGCGATCAAGCGGATAATTCGGTGGGGCATTCGCATCAGAGTTATATTTTCCGCGGCAGTCAATGCGCGCTGGCGATCGACGCGGCCACACCGGTTGCCTCTTATCGTCCCGACCTGCTCACGCGATATGACTTGGAGCGGCCGGCCACCTGGCGCGATCTGCTGGCGCTGGCGCGGCGCGGACGGGTGATCATGCCTGGCATCCCCATCGACTCTTTGATGAATTGGTATATGCTCTGCGCCACCCAGGGCGAGGCGCCTTTCGTCGATGATGAATGGGCGGTATCGGACGAGTTGAGCCTGGCGGCGCTTGAGCAGCTGCGCGAGCTGGCCAGCCTGTGTCCGCGCGAGATATTCGGCTGGAATCCCATCGCCGTCTACGAGGCGCTCTCCCGCCGTGATGATTTCGTCTATTGTCCTTTCGCTTATGGCTACTCGAACTATTCCCGGGCCGGCTACGCGGAAGCGGTCCTGAAGTTTGACGATATGGTGGACATTGACGGGCATGGCCGCTGCCAGACGACGCTGGGCGGCACCGGGCTGGCGATCTCGGCCGGCTGCCAGGCGCTTGATGCCGCCCGCGATTACGCCATGTTCACCGCCAGCCCGGTCATTCAGCGCACGCTCTTCTTCGAGAACGGCGGCCAACCGGGCCACCGGAGCGCCTGGCTGGATGCCGAGGTGAACCGGCGCGCGAACGACTACTTCCGCGATACCCTGCCAGCCCTGGACCGGGCCTACCTGCGGCCGCGCTACCCGGGTTATCTGCATTTTCAAGATCATGCCGGCGCGCCCATCCGCGACTACCTGATGCGCGGGGGAGAGGGACGACAAGTGTTGACCGAGCTCAAGCGGCTCTTCGCCGAGTCCAGGCGGCTGTATCAGTGATTGCCGCCCGCATGAATTGATCCACTGCCCTGCTCCATCGCCATGTTGCCGCCGCCAGCATGCCAGACGGGCAGAAGCTGAAGCGGGCGCGCGCTGGACCGACGCTTTGTGTTTCACAACTGGCGGAAGCGCATTCTTTTCGGTTGAGACAGAAAAGCCTTAGCGCCGAGGATTGCGCTCGGAAAGCGCCATCTTCTTTGTGTGCTTTGTGCCTTTGCGGTGAAACAGAATTGGGTTCATTTGAATTTCCAATCGAATTCGATACATTGCCGATCTTTTGCGAGCAGGTTGTGAATATGTTATCGTCAATTCATAGGTCACATTTGGCGCTGTAGGGGTTTTGCTGGCGTCAGGTTTTTGTTCTGCCACAATGAAGCTATTGGAGGTTTGCTAAAAATGAACGGTTATAAAATGGCGATTTTTCGTATTGCGGGCTTCGTATTGTTGCTGCTCTTCACGGGCGTGTTCGGCGCCGCGGCCCAGGATGCGGTCGAGCTGCGCTGGCTGAGCCACACATTTGAACCTTGGAATGTGGCGCTGCAAGCCCACGCCGACGAATATATGGGGGACAATCCGGGCGTCAACATCACGTACAGCCACGTCATACACGCTGATCTCAATGTCGAGATAGCCACCGCCCTGGCCGGCGGCGATCCGCCCACCATCATGGGCGTTTACGGCCCCTGGATGCCCCAGCTGCTGGAAGCTGGAGCGCTGGCAAGCGTGCCGCAATGGGTGCTGGACGACCTGGACGACAACTTCCCGCCGGTTATGAAAGAAGCCGCCACCTACAACGGCGAGGTCTATGGCTACGTGCAGCACATCGGCATCCCGATGCCCATCGTCAATCCGGTCTTGCTGGAAACATACGGCCTGGCAGCGCCGACCACCTGGGACGAGGTGCTGGAACTGGACAGAGCCCTGGAAGCCGAGGGCTTGTATGGGCTGGTGCTGACAGCCGTCAAGGACGGCAGTTGGAATGTCATCCATTGGTCTTCCATTTTGCAGGGTTACGGCGGCCGCATTCTCAACGAAGATCTCAGCGCCGCCGCTTTCAACGATGAAGCCGGCTTGGCCGCCAGCGATGCCTTCTCCCAATTGGCGCAAAATGCCGAGATTGACCCCGACGACGCTTTCATGCTCGAATTCAGCGCCATGTCCTATTCTGGACCCTGGATGAAATCCGCCTTTAACGCCGAAGCGCCCGACCTCGTCTACCAGGCGATCCTGCCCCTCGTGGGCAGCGCCCAACAAGCGACATCGGCTTATGTGTGGTTCTGGGTCGTCAGCGCGGCTGCCAGCGCCGAAGAGCAGGAAGCGGCCTGGCAATTCCTTAGCTGGGCTTCCGATGGCCAGCAATATGCCGACCTTTACCGCGAAATCGGCCTGCTGCCCATCACCAACGAGATTCCGGAAGAATTCGCCGATGACAGCTGGGTCCAGACCTTCAACCAAGGCCTCCAAAACGCCTTCATCTACTACGAGAAACACCCGGCCTGGGAACAGATTGACCTGGCTATCGGCGAAGAACTGGAGCGGCTGGCCGTCGGCGAAATTACCTCCCAGGAATTCCTTGATACGGCCGAAGCTCGCGTCAACGAAATCCTGGACTCTTAAGTCGGTCAGATGCAGGCAAGTGGCGTGAGGGGCGGCCGCCCCGCGCCACTTTGGCATAATTCCGGGAGCGCCGCTTGATATCCAGGACGGGCGTGGCGTCGGCAGGCCTGGCCGCGCTCCGCGCCACGAAAGTTCAGAAGCGCCTGTTCATTTGGGTCAGCCTGACGCCGATCCTGCTTTATTTCCTGGTGTTTTCCCTGGCGCCAATTGGCGGAGCGCTTTACATCAGCCTGCACGAATGGCCGCTGTTGGGCGGCGAGCGCGCATTCGTCGGCTTGCGGCACTTCGGCGAGATCCTCGGCGAAGAACGTTTTTGGAACGCTTTGGAGAATACAGCGCTGTTTACCGTCGCTTATGTCGCGCTGGTTCTGGTTATTGGCTTGGGGTTAGCGCTGCTGCTGCTGTCGATGTCGGCGCGCGTTCGCTTCATCATGCGGCCGATTTATTTCGTGCCGCAGGTGACGTCGGCGGTGGCGGTCGCCATCATGGTCGCCTGGATGTTCCAGCCGCAGATAGGCATCATCAACTCGGTGCTGAAATCGCTGGGCTTTCAGGGTCGTCTGCTCTGGCTCAAATCGCCTGATCTGGTCATGCCGACGATTATCGCCACGGCGGTTTGGCGCTCGGTCGGTTACAGCATGGTGATCTACACTGCGGGCTTGATGAATATCCCGCCCGACCTGTATGAGGCGGCCCAGGTTGACGGCGCCTCGAAGTGGACGGCATTTTGGCGCATCACCCTCCCCCTGCTCAAGCCGACCACGCTTTTCGTCTTCGTGACGTCTACGATCTCCGGCTTTCAAGTTTTCATTGAACCCTGGTTGATGTCGGGCGGCGGACCGGGCACGGCCAGCCGAGTGCTGATGCTGGAGATCTACGATCGCGGTTTTCGTTTTTTCAATATGGGCAACGCCTCGGCGATGGCGGTATATCTATTTC
The DNA here is from genome assembly GCA_025400075.2 of Phenganax stokvisi. Lineage (NCBI taxonomy): Eukaryota > Metazoa > Cnidaria > Anthozoa > Malacalcyonacea > Clavulariidae > Phenganax > Phenganax stokvisi. The sequence continues at coordinate 42,516 of JAODVQ020095119.1, forward strand.
TGATCATCGCGGCGGTCGCCTGGCTGCAGATGCGCTACTTGAGGCAGGAGTTCGAATTTTAATGGCGTCAGTGAGTATTCAGCGCCCTTCGGAGCGGCGGCATCGCAGCAAAATCGCGGCGCTGGCATTCCTCAAATACAGCCTCGCGATTTTCATCGCCGTTGTGATGATCTTCCCATTCTTTTGGATGATCAGCACCTCGTTCAAACCGATTCAGGAAACGCGGGTGTACCCGCCGGCGCTGCTGCCGCAAGAACCGGTCGGCTTTGAGAATTACGAAGCGGTGCTGACGCGCATCAGCTTCTTTTCTTATGTGAGGAACAGCGTCATTGTCACGGGAACCATCACGGCCGGCGCGCTTTTTTCCAGTTCGCTGGCGGGCTACATCTTCGCCAAGTTCCGTTTCCGCTTTCGAAACACGCTATTCTTCCTCATCGTGGCCACGATGATGGTCCCGTTCCATGTGGTGCTGATACCTGTTTTTCTGATAATCCGCGAACTTGGCTTGTACAACACCTTGCTGGCGGTCATCGTGCCGGGCCTGGTTTCGCCTTGGGGGATATTCCTGATGCGCCAATATATGCTCAATCTGTCGTCGGAGATGCTGGACGCGGCCCGGGTGGACGGGGCTTCGGAGCTGGCGATATATTGGCGCATCGTACTGCCCGTATCGCGGCCTGGGCTGGCGGCGGTCGGCATTTTCATCTTCATGTATCATTGGAACGATTTCCTGTGGCCCCTGGTGGTGCTGAAGGACGAGCCGCTGCGGACGCTGCCGCTGGGGCTGGCGGTCTTTAGCGAGGGCTTTGGCATCAGCCGCTGGAATATCGTCACGGCGGCAGCGGTGATGGCGGTGATACCGATCTTTGTGGTCTTCGCCTTCGCGCAGCGTCACTTCATTGAGGGCATCACGCTGGGCAGCACCAAGGGCTGATGGCGCCGCTACCGGTCGCCAGCGGGCATCAGCGAAAGACAATCGACAAAATCGTCGCTCAGCGCGCAGATGAAATGCGTCAGCAGGCGCCCGCAGCGCTCGATGTCTTTGAGATCGAGGGTTTCGACAGGCGAGTGCATGTTGCGCAGCGGAATGCTGAGCAGCGCGGTGGGCACGCCATCGCGAGACACTTGAATGGCCCAGGCATCGGTGCCGCTGCGCCCGGGCATGATATCGCTCTGCCACTTGATCTCGTGATAATCGGCGATGGCTTTCAGGCGCTCCACCATTTTGGGATGAAAGTTGGCGCCAATGCCGAGTTGGGGCCCCTCGCCCAATTTGCCGGCGCCGCTGGCAACGCCGGGTTGATCGGCGAAACCGACATCAAGGGCGATGGCGCAATCCGGCTTGATGGTGTTGGCGGCGGTGGCCGCGCCGCGCAAACCGACTTCCTCTTGCACGGTGGCGGCGGCATAGACATCCCAGCGGTGGCGCGCATCGCGCAGCAGCTGCAGGCAGGTGGTGATGGCGGCAATGCAGGCGCGGTCGTCCATCGCTTTGGCGGCAACCCGGCGCCCTTTCAATTCCAGCAGCGGGCCATCAACCGTGATCAGGTCGCCAATGCGCACCAGGTCTTCGACTTCGGCGGCGGGCAGCCCGACATCAATAACCAGCTCATCAATCGGCGGATAGCGCTTGCGCTCGGCGGCGGTCTGCATGTGGGGAGGGCGGGTGGCGATGACGCCAGGCAAGGGGCGCGCGCCATGCACGAGCACGGTCTGCGCGAGCATGACACGGGGGTCGATGCCGCTGAGGCGATGAGCGTAGATGAAGCCGGCTTCGATCTGGCGCGCCATCAGCGCGATCTCGTCCATGTGGGCAGCCAGCATAATCTTGCGCCGCGGCGCCGTTGATTGCGTGCCGCGCTTGATGCCGATTAGGCTGCCCAGGCGGTCATTCTGGAAATCGTCGACCAGCTCGGCCCATTCCATGCGCAGCAAGTCGGCGAGCGGCGCTTCATGACCGCTGGGGGCGTGAGTTTCAACCAGGCGCTTGAGATGCTCTTTGGGGTTGTACATAGGGGCGGGGCCTCAGCTTGCTTCGCAATTCCTAAGGGAGTGTAGCGCAAATCGGGCAAATGTTGAGCGTGCGATCTTCCTGCGCGGCGCGGCAATGCGCTGATGCTTCTGCGCCAGGCAAAGCTTGGCGGGGAAGCTGCCGATAGAGCCAGCCGGGATTATTCTTTTGCAGCGGCTCTGTTGCTGGCATAGCGCCAGCTCAATTCCGGCTCCGCCATTTGCAGGCGCCGCGGCGGCAGTCCTTGAATCACGGCTTCCAGATCGTCCACCACCATTTCGCCGAGCTCGACCAGGCCTTGCGCGACGGCGCCGGCTCGATGCGCGGACAGAACGGCGCCGTCGGCTTGGCGAATCGGATGAGCGGGCGGCAGCGGCTCCAGCGGGAAAACATCGGTGGCCAGCTTGAAGCGCCCGGCCAGCACCAGCTCAGTTAGCGCGTCGAAATCAACGACATGCGCTCGGCTCGCCAGCACAAAGACCGCGTTTTCTTGCACGCCCTCGAGCAAGTCCCGCGTGATCATGGCGCGGTTGGTCGATGACGGCGTCGCCAGCACAAAGATGAATCGGGACTGGGAGAGCAGTTCAGCCAGGGGAAGCGGCGTCAGGCCTTGCCGCCGCAGGTAGCCGCCGCCCAGCCAGGGATCGTAAACGGATATGTTGACGCCGAAGGGAGCGAGCAGCCGGCGCAATTCGCGCCCGATGCTGCCGTAGCCGATGATGCCGACGGGCTGGTCGTAGAGCATGAAAGTGTTGGCATTGCCCGCCCAGAGATAGAGTTCAGCGCCGCGGCGCATGAGGCGGTCATGGTAGGGGATTTCGCGGGATGCGGCGATCGCCAAACCCAGCGAGAACTCGGCCACCTGGCGCGCGAACCCGGGCGCGGCGCTCAAGACGCGGATATGGCGCTGATGACAGGCTTCGTAATCAAGCTCGAGGGGGAAGCTGCCCGAGACGGACATAATGGCTTTGAGTTTTGGCGCTTGGTCAAGCACATCGCCATAGCGCCAATCAGCGCAGACGACCGCTTTCGCTTCGGGCAGCGCGCGCAGGAAGTCGGCCAGGGGCATGCGTTTGTCCTGGCCCCAGACGACATCCACCAGTTCGTAGAGCCGGGCCTGGTCCGCCGGGGAGAATATCTCGTTCATGCGCCGAAAAGCCGGGTCGACGATCACTTTGTGTTTCAAGCTGAACTCCACTGTCAGGGGGCCTAGCGCAGGCGCCGGTCATACCAGACGGGCAGGTCGCCCAGGCACAGGGCGATATGCGCGGCGGCCGCTTGCAGCGAGGTGGCGACTTCGGCTGGCTCCAGCGCAGCGACGCCGTCCGCCCGGTTCTTGTCGGCGGCGTCATCTATGCCCGGCAGCAGGCCATCGGTGAGCTTGTCCGCGTCAACCAGGACGGGCATGAAGCTGCCATCAAGCAGATGCAGATTGATCTCGCCGTGAAAGACAGTGTGGCGGCGGCCGCGTTTCTTGACGACTTCGCTAATGTAGACCGATTGCAAGGCGCCGGCGTTGACGCGCCAAAGCTGCTTGCCGCCGCGCCAGGCGCTGGCTGTCTTTTCCCAAGGGTTGATGATGATGCTGTCTGGCTCGCGCAGGATGATCCAGATCTGGCGCAGCATCAACAGAATTAACAGAAGCGCCACCACAATGCCAAGGTAGGGTAGCCAGGATGGATTCGGGATCAAGGTGCCGGCTATGGGCAAGCCGAGGTCGCTGGTCAGCGTAGCGATGGAAACCCAGAGGTAGACCGCGGTCCAGAGCGCGTGCCAGGCGATATGGCGCAGTTTGCCGCGCAGCCAGCGCTTATGGCGCGTCAGCTCCAGTTCGCCTTCGCCCCCCGCTTTGCTGGTGGCGGGCTGCAAGCGCCACATACCCAGCTCCAGCGGCAAATCCACCAGCGGGGTCGGCTGCGGTTCGGGCGCTTCTGTGAAGCTCTGCTCGGAAGAGACAAAAGGGATATCCAGCGCCTTCGCCAAAGCTTTGCCGAGCTGGATGGCGGTGGCTTCGTAGACGGTCTGATCGGCATGGCTCAAGCGCAGCACCTCAAACCAGCGGCTGGAGCGCGCCAAAGATATCTCCGAGGACAGTGTCATGCCCAACTGCCAGGATGCCGACTCGCTGGACCAGCCCAGCACCACCTGCCCCAGGTCAGCCGTGAGGATTTCGCCTGTTTCGGGCAAGTCCCGGCTGACGGCGAAATAGCCGCTGAAACGAAGCGGGGCGCCGGTTTTCGCCTCGAGGACGAGCTCCGGCTCGGCCGGGTTTTCGATCTTGATCAAGCGCCAGCGGTCCTGGCTGTAATCCACCAGCGAGTTTGATGCAACAGCGATTCGTGTCATTCGGCACAATCAGCGTGTCATTTTGGCGAACAGGCGTCCATTATTACAGAAGTTCCAAGCATATTGCAATTGTCATTCAATCGCCCCAATCAGCGCGCGCCGAAAGGGGCAGAACCAAGCGAAGCCGATGGCGGTTGCAAATTTATTTCGGCGGGGCAGCAGGGCGACTCCCAGAATCGCCCCTGCAAGGCGCATCTTTGGCGGGATTTGCATCGACAGTCCTCTGCGCCGTTTGAATACTCGGTGTACTCGGAGGTAAAATTGAGATTGCTTGCCTGGAGTTGCATAGAAGGACTTACCATGCGGAAAAGAATTTACTCTATCGCGATCACCATTTTCTTCAACTTGATATCACTTTCTCTGATCTTGGCCTTTTTTGCCCAAAGGACAAATTTCATCTCCGCCCAAAGCGCAGTGACCCCGGAAGAGACCCCGGTCATGGTTCCCGGGGGCGCTCAAATCCAAAACGAAGATGATGATGGCGCAGACGATGACGGCCCGGACCCGCCGACCGATGACGATGGCTACGACACCCCGCCTGGCGAAGAGGATGAGATTTATACCTACACCATCAGACCGGGGGACACGCTTTTGCGGGTCGCAATCAGATTGGGCATACCTTACGAGTTGCTCAAAGCCCAAACCGACAATCCGTCGCTGATACACCCAGGTCAGCAATTCACCTACAGGGAGACCGATCGCATCGATTCTTCGATTCCCCCGACTGATGATGATGGCACGGACAGCGATGGCTACGACACCCCGCCGCCCACGACGGACTTCGATGGGATCTCCACCCCGCTGTTGACGGACAACGACGGCACGGACAGCGATGGCTACGACACGACCGGCAACTTCACGGACAACGACGGCACGGACAGCGATGGCTATGACACGACCGGCAACTTCACGGACAACGACGGCACGGATAGTGATGGCTATGACACGACTGGCAACCTGGACGACAGCGACGATGCCGACGACAGTGACGATGCCGACGACAGCGACTGGTCATCGTGAGCGCTGTGACAGCGGCTCCTCGATATTTCGAGGCGCTGGAATTTCCGGCGGATCCAAAGCTGCCGGACTTGCCCAAGCTCTTTGATTCGCAGTGGGTTTGGCAAAATTGCCAGGCTCGCTTGCCAGCCGGGCATGGCGCCCCGCAGCGAATTCGCATCCGCCATTTCATACACAATATCGGCAGGAGCGCCACCGTTAGTTATGAAGTAGGTTGGCGCCAAGACCGGTATCTGCCTTCGGAATACTTTGTGGCTGCGGTCGGGCGCAATGGGAGCCCGGTGCTCAATCGCTATCCGCAAGACCAGCGGCTGCCCGGCCTGGCCGAAGCCGCCCGCTCGGATTCCGCTCTGCGGCTGGTGAACCGGCATGTGTTGAAAATGCCCGCTCGCCGCGCCCGCGTTCAACTCGTCCGCTACAGGCCAGCTTATCGCGCCGTGCTGCGCCACATAATCGGGAAAGTCAGGCTGTATGCGCGCGTCGTTCGGCCCGCGGATTTTGCGTCCGTTCTCGCCGCATACGAGCGATCCCGGCAGTCTGGATTCTCAGTGCCAGGCTTTGCCGGATACTGGGCTGAAGGCGGGCTGATGTGGCTTGCGGAAGTACAGGGATGGAACCTGCGCTCGCTTGTCAGAAAAGGGAAAGCTCCGCCTCCTGATCGTTTGCTAAGTCGCCTTGAGTTATTGTGGCGGGCATCGCTCGATAACTGTGAGGTCCGTCCGTTTGATCTGGAGCGAGCCTACCGAAGAGCGCTGCGCAGTTTCCGGCACAACTTGCGCGACTGCCGTGCGGCTGAAGATATTTTGAATGACATCGCGGATTCGCTGGATCCTTTTGTTCGGTCCTGGCAGCCATCCTGTATGGCGCACAATGATTTCTATGATGACCAGATGCTGCAACTCCGGGATGGGAGAATTGCTCTCGTTGATTTTGAAGGAATCGGCCCGGGCGATCCCATGCTTGATATTGGCAACTTCCTCGCGCATCTGCGCTGGTCAGCGCGATTTGCGGGGGCATCGCGGGCGGATAGCTGCCGCCAATACCACGACTTGCTGCGGGACGCCGCTCTGGCGCGCTTCGGCTGGCATCCGCGAAGTCTGGCGTTTCCCGAGGCTGTCTGCCTCTTTCGCGTCTGTACAAATGCCATTCGGCATCCGAAAGCGGATTGGAGAGACAAGCTGCGCGCGGGGCTTTCGCTTGTCGCCGATTGTTTGGGCTGATTCCGCTCAGGCCTTTGCCGCGCGGGCATTTCTTTCGCGCCAGCGCAGAAAAACGAGCAAAACGAAAGTTCCGCCCAGCAAGCTCATGAATACGCCGCCGGCGGCAAGCGCCTGGAAGACCTCGGCTTGACTGACGAAGACGGCGGCCAGACCGTAGGCAATGGAGAACAGATAGAGCAGCGCGAGGGTCTGGCGCTGGGTCGCGCCGAGGCGCAGGATGCGATGAGAGACGTGATCGGTGGCGGCCAGCATCAAAGGGCGGCGCTCCAGCAAGCGCGTGAAAATCGCCAGATTGATATCCAAAATCGGCAGCGCCAGCACGAAGACCGGCGCCATCCAGGTGACGTTCAGCGGCTGGGCGGCGAACTTCAGCTTGATGGCCAGGATCGCCAGGACAAAGCCCAAGGTATAGGCGCCCATATCGCCCATGAACGTGCTGGAAGGATTGAAGTTGTAAATCAGGAAGCCGACAGCGCTGCCAAATATGGCCGCGGCCAGCATGCTCACGAGGATCTGCCCTTGCGTGAGCGCCAGCAGCAGGAAGAAACCGGCGGTGATCGCGGCTGTGCCGGCCGCCAGCCCGTCCATGTTGTCGATCCAGTTGAAGGCGTTGATGAGAGCGACGATCCAAAAGAGCGTCAGCGGGATATCGATAAGAGGGTTGTTGAAGAGCCTGATCTGTATACCGGCGAAAGTCGCCAGCAGGCCCGCCAAGGCCATGACCGACAGGCGCAGGCGCGGGCTGAGATGGCGCCGGTCGTCGAGATAGCCGATCAGCGCGAGCATGGTTGCGCCGGCCACGATGGCGCCCAATTCCCGCAGGTGGTCCGGCGGGCTGAAGAGCAGCAGGGACAGCACGAAGGCGATGTAGATGGCGCCGCCGCCCATCAGCGGCACATGTCGGCTGTGGATATTGCGCTTGTTGGGTTCGGCCGTGACGCCGAGGCGGATGGCGATCTGGCGAGTCAGCGGGGTGAGGCAGAGCGCCATCCCAAAGCCGACGATCATGATCGGGATGAATTGCAGTCTGGCGTCCATGCCTTCAGTATAGGCGCGTTTGGCTGGCGCGGGTAGCCCCGGCGAGCAGCTATGAAGACCGCCACTCAAGCTCCGCGGTGAGCGGCAGATGATCGGAGCCGATCGCCTCGCCGACGGTCGCCGCCGTCGTTCGCAGCGCGTCACTGTGCCAGACATAATCAATTCGCAGGAAGGGTTGGATAACGCGGGGCAAGCCGATGGCTTCGGCCACAGGCCAGGTGCGCCCGGCGCCATTGCCAGCCGCGCGCCAGGCATCCTGCATGCCTGTGGCGATGGTCTCATAGATTAGCGACGCATCGCTCATGTTGAAGTCGCCCGCCACGATAAAGGGAGCGGCCTCGCCTTCCAGCAATTCCAGCAGGGTATGAATCTGGCCGTTGCGGCGGCCCTCGTGATAACGCAGCAACGTCTCCAGCCCGAGATCGGCGAGGGGGCGTTCTTGCTCGCCCTGGTTCAGCGGCAGGCTGAGATGCAGGGCATAGACAGCCAGTTCCCGGCCATCGGCCTGCAAGAGCAGGCGGAGGGCCGGCCGGCCTGGACTGTCTTCGAGGAGCAGAACTTCGCGCGCCAGGATGGGGAAGCGCGAGAAGACGCGCACGCTGCCTTCAATATGATCTTCGTGCGGGTAAACATCGTAGAGCGGCGCCAGCCGTTCGTCGTAACCTTCGGCGGTTTCTTGCAGCGCGATCAGATCCGGCGCCGCGGCCAGCAGCCAGTCGGTGGCGCGCTTGAGCTCGGCATTGCTGCCTTGCACATTGAAGGACACAACTTTGAACGTGGAGCCGGTCGGGGGATCAACGGGCCGATACATGGCCGGCGCGGCGAACCAGTAGAGGCCGATGCCGATAAGGCAAATCTGCAGCAGAACGCTCCAGCGCGGCGGATTGGCGTCATTTCCTTCGTCGCGGAGCTTGCGCGGTTTGGCCAAACGTTTGGAGGCCGCCTCAACGCGCAAGCCGCTCTGCCGCGCGACAATAATGGACAGCGGAAAAGTGATGACGAGCGGCATGTAGAGATAAGGCGCGAAAGCATTCGCCAGATCCAGCAGAGGCGCGTCACTAAGGCGCAGCAGGCGCAGCAGTGTGAATAGGGCAAGCAGCAGCGCGTAAAGCGTGGTAATGAGCCGAATCGGGCTGGAGATGCGGCGCAAGGCATCTTGAAGCGCGGACCAAGGCATGGCGCGGTCTCGAGAGAAGAAATGCGGAATCAGAGCAAGAGCAGGGAGCCGATCACCAGGGCGATGAACAAGACAGCCGCCAAGATGCCCATATTGCGCAGGTCCTTGATGACAAAGCCGTAATCGGCGCGCAAATCATCTTCCGTGACCGTCTTGGTCGGGTTCGCCAGCAACTCGGCCACATAATCGCCATCCAGCGAGCCGGCGTCTTTTCGCTGCTCCAACTGGGCCGCTTGCAGGGCGCGGCGGCGGCGGGTTGGGGCTTTGCCGGGCCGCGGGGGCGCATCCGCGCGCGCTTCCTGGGCGGCTGGTTCCGCCTCGCCATGACGGGCCTGTTGCAAGACCGCTTCCGAGATATTGGGTTTCTTGCGCCTGCGCTTGGCCATGGGATCAATTCCTTACCTTACAGCATATCCGCATTCATGTTACCACAAGGATAAAGACTAACGTACTCTTACACTGCCCGGGCGCGCTTTACTTGTCGCATCCTGCTGGCAAACACGACTGCGTTCAAGCGCGGCGGACGGAGGAAAGCAGAGTAAGAGCGCGCGGAGGGGGAGGGGCTGATGCGTCGATAAGAGACAAAGGGTCATAATTCAACTGGTCTCCGTTGAACAGCTCCGGCGGCAATTCCCGCAAGAGCTCGACGCGAAGATCGTGGTGCAGGCGAAATATGACGATGTCGGAAAAATCACGGCTGCTTTCGAGGAAGTCGCGTTGGATGAGGATGTCATCGCCGCCGCAAAATTTGCCTTGGACGCAGAGGAATGCCAGGCTCGGCGCACCCTCTTGGTACATCATGTAGCGCGCGCTGTCAAACATGTTGGTTCTAAACTCCGCTACTCCCTTTTCTTGAAGGGCATTGAACGTCATATCCGTAAACAGGAGCAGCCGCGCTTCCGCATTGAAATAAGGCGCTTGTTCGACGATTTGCAGCAATATACGCGCTTTGGCGTTGGCGCGAGCGACATGGGCTCCCTGCTGTACATATAGACGCGAGAGGCCGGGCACGCTGAGCAGCAAAACACAGCCGATAATCAGTCCTTTTCGCAGGCGTATGTCTTTGACAGGCAGAGCCGCGAGCGCGACAAGAGCCAGCAGGGCGATGGCGGCGCCGAGCGGCACAAAGACGTACATCCGCCAAAGACCGTAAGCGCGAGGCGCCAGCCACATGACCACGCCGATTGCGGGCAGAATGAAGGCGAACCCGCCAGCGAATGCCAAGAGGATATTCTTGCGCGAGGCGAAACCCTCTGAAAAGGAATCCCGCGCAAGATATGCGGAAACGAATCCGACAAGAGCGATCGACGCCGTTGTGGGCAAAAGCCAATTGTTAAGCGAAATGGCATCCAGCGCTTCTTGCCAGCCGTAGACGAAAGTCCGCATATAGGCGTTGGCGATGATGTCCAGATAATATATGACGTTTTCCAATGTGAGAGACAAATCCACGGGCGCAACCTCGAAATACCAGGATCCGTACAGAGGCAGGCTACTGCGGTTCAAGAGCAAGACGTGCGCCGCTTTCGCAATCGGAACCAAATACCAGATCAGCGTGAGATTGGCTTTAGGCCAGAATCCAGCGGCGCCTATCCACCAAAGCAGTGGAATCACCAGAAGAATTACAAAACCTGTTTCATGGCTGCCGAGGCAAAATAGGAGCGTCAGCCAGATGCCAAGCAAGCGCAAGCGGCTGACATTCGAACGAGCAGCCAACGCGAGGAAAATGGCGGCGAGCAATGCCAGCTGACCGAAGTTAAACGCAAATGATCGCAGTGACATCAAGTGTGAATTCACCGGATATGCCAGGAAAAGGATTCCCGCCAGGAAGGCGAGCCAAGGCGCCGCGCCCAACTGCCGCAGTATCCCGTAGACGAAGGCCACGCTGCCCCACATCATCAATAGGTTGACGAGGTGATAACCAGCAAAGCTGCTCCAGCTAATTGTGGACGCGACGGTATGCGGCACGAGTATCCAGAAGCGGGAGATTAGCTCGGAGCCGGCCACTGAGAACCGTCCTTCCAGGTAGGCTTGGAAAGACCATATCTCCCATTCACTGATGCTATCGAAACCGCCTTGCGAACGCAGCAAAGCCAGGACGGCGAAGCAAGCGGAAATCGCAATCAAGTCAGCGCGTATGCTCCGCAGCGCGCGCCGCCGAAACAACTCTATCCCCAGCGGGATGAAAATGACCGCGGCCAAGACGCTCCCGAGCTGCTGCCAGCGGCGGGTCGGTGTAATTGCAGCCAACTGAGCCAGCGCGTCCGATACGATAGTGGGCCGCGCCGCTTGCAGGAGCAGCCCCGCCAAGAGCAGAGCCAAGGAGACCAGGAAGACGAAAGCGACAGGAAAGGGAGGCCCCGATATACGCATCGCCGCCAGATACCAGATAGCGGCAATTAATGGCAGCAGAAGCCCCAGCATCAACAGCCAGTCTATGACATACGAAGCCAGATCATGGACAGACAGCGGAAAAGTCTGAGAGCGGCCATCTGCAGCTGTGATGTTGAAGTTCACAGTGAAGGCGTCCTGCGTCGGGCAGAATGACATCTCATCATGCCCAACCTTGCCTTCGTCATTGACGTAGACGGACTCTATGCCCTCGAGGTCCCAGCGCACGGTCGCGCACTGCCCAGGCAAGACCATCCATGCGCGGTCGGCGGCGATTTCGACAGTCGCTCCGCCAAAATCCGCCACGATTTGCGGCGCCGGCGCGAACCCTATCACCGCGGCAAGCAAGACCAATTGCAACGCAATAATCGCCAGGCAGGCGCGTATTCGCGCCGAGCTTATTGAACTCCACACGTCATGCGCAGCCTGTAAACCCTCGATTGGCAACTGCCGAAATGAATGACGACCGCCTGAGCCGCTGCAATGCGCATCCTCAATTCAAGAGCATCCGCCGCAAGCCCTGAAAGGCCGGGTTGCCTTGAATCTCGTTCCAGCGCGCATCCCCGCCGTCGGTGTGCCATTCGACAACGAACAAGCCGTCACTGTCTTGATAAGTGAATGTCGGCTTCAAACCCAGTAGCACCTGCCGCATGGTGGCGATGACATCCTTGCGCTCCTCGCCCATGCGCAAGGTGAAATAGCGCCCGGCCACAAACTCAAAATAAATCGGCATACCCTCGAGGCTGCCTTCCATCTTGACAGGCGCCTCGGCTTGCACGCAGCTCATAAAGACATTTTGCAGCCTGTTATTCCACAAGGTGTGGTTGACGCGCTCCTCAATGTAGTAAGGACGCGCTTCCGGCGTCGAATAAAACCATTGGCGAGCGGTGTTTGCCATCGTCGCGGACTCCCGAATCTGCGCTAGAAGCAATGGCGCAAGTCTACCCCAATATCCAAAGCGGGGAAATGGGAAAATAACTATGAACCTAATAGAACATAAGTTCTATTTTATGCTACAATGCGCTGGTGCGCTCATAGTATTTGTAGAGGACTGCCCGCATGAAGTTTCATGACAATCGCAGCCGCGCCGTATTCGATTTCATCTGCCGCTATTGCGATGATCACGGTTTCCCGCCGACTCTGAGCGAAATCGCAAGAGATCAGGGTTTCCGCTCCAATTCCAGCGTCCTCCGTCATCTGGACAAGCTGGAGAAATGGGGATGGATCTCCCGGCGCCACGGCGCGGCCCGCAGCATTCGCATCTTGCGCCGGCCGCCGCTCCCGCTCAGCGATAGATCGAGGTCTTCTCGCCGACGCCTTCGGCGGCGATGATCGCGCGCGATTGCGGCAAGACGTAGAATTGATAGAGTTCGCCGGTGGTGAATTCTTGCGCCAGCGAGACATCAAGCAGCTTGTAGATCTGCAATTCTATTCGCAGCGTATGGTAGAGGAGGTGGGGGCGCAAGGCGGCGCGGCTGGTTCGGCCTTTGACGATGCGCACCGCTTCGGCATCGTGATCGAGGGCGAGCTGCTGCGCGAAGCGGCTGAAGTCGCTTGTCAAATAAAGCAAAACGCCGACCACCAAGACCTCAATCGCCAGGGCCAGCGGCAAGGGCATGACGCGGACAAAGGTCAGCAAAACGACGGCGATGGTGATCATGCCGGCCAGCGTGACGCTGCGCCGCAGAACTTGCGCCATCCGCGCCTCCAAAGCGGCTATCTGCGCAGTCAGCGCCTCCCGCTGTTCACGGCTAAGCAAACCCAGGCGATTGCTCTTGAGATCGGCGGGTGTGGCTGCTATGACTTGCGGGCTGGCACGGCGCATGCGCTTCACCTTGTGCGCTGATATCAAGCTGAGTTTACCAGCTTCTGAGCAGTTGCGTCCAAGTTGCGCAACTTAGGCAGTTTATCCATTTCGGTTGAAACGCAAAAAGCTCTGCCACAGAAGCAACTCCAGGCAAGCGATTCGAATTTTACCACCGAGCGAACGCAGCCGGCAGACGCGGGCGCGCGCGTTTTCCCCGCAGGCCTGAGGGCTGAGACGCTTGTCCGATTGGTCAGTAGTTGGTGGCAGGCGCATCGGGATTGAGTGCCTTTCGGCGCGCGCATATCATGTTGGATCTGAACAGCGGCACCCTCTCGCGGGGGTTGCAAGGGCAAGCCGGCCATACCAAGGCCGCGACGACAATACTCCATTCTTGACTGGTCAATGCCAGGCCAATGCCAAATGACGCCGCTTGCGGATTGTTTTCCAAATTAATAAGAGATAACTTTATAACATGATAAGCGCTTTCATCTTCGACCTGGATGGTGTCATTACCGACACTGCCGAATATCATTACCGCGCCTGGAGGAAATTGGCGGACGCGGAGCGCATTCCGTTCACCCGGGAGGACAATGACGCTCTCCGTGGCGTATCCCGAAGAGAGAGCCTCAGGCGCTTGCTGAACGGCCGTGAGATTTCGCAGCCGGCGGCGGAGGATTGGCTGGCGCGCAAGAATCGATATTACCTGGCGTACATTAACCTGCTCACAGAGGAAGACCGCCTGCCAGGCGTGACCGCATTTCTGGATGACGCCCGCAAAGCGGGACTGAAACTGGGGATCGCATCGGCCAGCAAGAACGCGCGCTTGGTTCTCGATCGGCTGGAATTGACTGGTCACTTCGATGTCATCGGTGATGGAAGCTCGGTCGTCAACCCCAAACCGGCCCCGGATCTATTTGTCTGGGTGGCGGAAGCCTTGGGCCTTAGCGCATGCGAAGCGGTTGTGTTTGAAGACGCCGAAGCTGGCATCGACGCCGCCATAAGCGCTGGCTGCCTCACCGTGGGGGTCGGCCGGGCCAACGTCAATCACGCGGACATCCACCTGCCGGCCGGGCTGGAGCATGCCAGGCCGGATTTGATTCTCAGTGAGCTTGAGGCGATCCGCTCGATTCGCGGATGACGAGCTCAGGTTTGAGCAAGCGGCTCATCGGTTCCCCCAGGGCGCCGCGAAGGGCGTCTTGGAAAAGCTCCAGCAGCGCTTGCGAAATAGTCTGCATCGGCTGCCTCAAGGTGGTAAGCGCCGGCCGAATAATCTGACCTATCGGCAGGCCGTCAAATCCAACTACTGACAATGTTTGGCCGATGCGGAAACCATGCCGTTCTGCCGCGCGCAGCACGGCGATGGCGATGTAGTCGGCCACCACGATGACGGCCGTGGGGCGGCTCCTTGAAGGCGACCGCTGCCAGGACCGCAGAATGCGATCGATCTCGCCATCAGGATAATCCGAACGAATCAGAAACCCCTCCTCAATCGGGAGATTGAGCGCCCGCATGCCGTCAACATAGCCGCGCAGCCGGTCGTTGCCGCTGAGTGAATCGGGCGGCCAGCCGAGGAAGGCAATCCGCCGATGGCCCAAGGCGGCCAGGTGCTCCACTGCCTCGCGCATGCCGGCCCGACCGTCAGTGTCCACCCAGGGGAACTGCCAGTCATTGTCTGTGCGCCCGAAGGCGACGAATGGTATCCCCGCTTGGAGCAAAAAGTTGATCCGAGGATCGGATTGCCGTGTCTCTGCCAAAACAAAACCGTCAAGCCGGCCCGAGCGAATCAACTCGTCATACACTTCCACCGGTTCATCGGCGGGGTGCGTAAATGTCAACATGTGGTAGCCAGCCGCCTCAACCGCTTGCGCCAGGTGAAACATGAATTGCGCCATCATCGGCGAGGACTCCAGTTCCTCCGGCGCGATATGCCAGGCGTAGCCGATCAAACCCGTGCTCTTCGCCTGCAAATTCCGCGCTGTGACATTGGGACGATAGCCCATTTCACGCGCCGTGCTTAGCACTTGCCGGCGTGTGCCCTCGCTCACCATATCCAGCTTGTCATTCAAGACATAAGAGACCGTCGCGATCGATACGCCCGCCTCTTTCGCAACATCTTTGATCGTCGGCATGCAATCTCCGCCGTTGCCAAAACCGACTGTATTTTAGCTGTATTCGTTGAGCAGTTCTATATGACCTGCGGCAAATCGACCGGCTCTTGACGATAGCTGGGGTCGCCTTCGTCCGGAAGGCCCGCTCTGGCGAGACAGTCAGATACAGCCTGAACACTGAGGATCGCCGCAAAAGAGAAGGTCAACAGAACCGCCAGGAAGGGCAGGATCAGGCTGAGGATTGCCAGCGCAGCCAAGCCAATGCCATGAATCACGGTGAAGGCCGGGTGACGCAGTGCCATCAGCAGGGCATTGCGCAAGACAGTCACAGTCGAGGTTGACGCCATCGCGCAGTAAATCGGCCAGAAATAAAACATCAGCGCCAGCCAAAGCGCAATCGCGCCGCTCCACACGATATGCAGGCTGACATCAAGACTGGAGCGGACTTCGTATGTGACAAGGTTGCTTCCATTCACGATCAGGATCAAGAGTGTGAGGACGCCCAGTACCGAGCCGCGTCCGAAGTTCTCTCGCGCGCCCTCCCAGAAGGTATTGAGGTCGGCGCGCTCGCCTCGGTTCAGCGCGCGGCTCAGTTTGACCAGGCCAGCGAAACCAGCCGGCGCGGTCACGATAGGCAGGGCGACGATGACGAAACAGAGATTGGCCCAGATGTACATATAGCCGCGATGCTGCAAGTGGCGGCCGGCGCGCCACCAGACCTTGACCGCTGCCATGCCCTAGCCTTTCAGCCCGGTATAACTGATGCCTTCGACGAAATAGCGCTGGAAGATGAAGAAAATGACCGCCATCGGCAACGTGGTGATGACCGAACCAGCCAGGACCAGATCATACTGCACATCCAGCCCGGAGCCGCGCAGCACGGTTAGGCCAAGCGGCAGGTTATAAAGGTCGGTGTCGCCGCCAAGGATAATCAGCGCGTCCATGAAATTGTTCCAGTTGCCCTGAAAGCCGAAGATAGTCAAGGCGGTCAGCGCGGGCGTCGCCATGGGCAGGACGATGCGGAAAAAGATCACATAACGACTGGCTCCATCAACCATGGCCGCTTCTTCAATTTCCCGCGGGATGGATTCAAAAAACTGTTTCATTAGCAGGATGCCAAAAGCATCAGCCGCCAGCACGATTATGTAACCCTGATAAGTGTTGAGCAAGCCGAGCTGCTTGAGCAGCAGGAAGCGCGGGATGAGCAAGACCACGCCCGGGATCATCATCGTGCCCAGGACGATAAAGAAGAGCGCGCGATTCCCCGGAAAGCGCAGGCGCGCCAGGGCGTAGCCCGCCATCGAGTCAAAGATCAGGCGGAGGACCGTGACAGCGACGGAGAGGAAAGCCGTGTTAAAAACCCAGCGCGGCAGTTGACTGTCCAATATCTTGCGATAACCATCCACCGAGGGCCGGAAGAAGATGCCGTCCACCTGTTCGTCGGCTGAGATGAAGGCCCCGGCTTCGTCGCGGCAGGTGACGGTTTCGGGCAGCGGTATGAAGGGCATCGGACGATTCTCGACGGCGGCATCGCACTTGAAAGAGTTGGCGATGGTGAGCGCGAACGGCGTGATCTGAATCAAGGCGAAGGCGACCAGAAATGAGATGCCCAGCCCAGCCGCTGCGACATGCAGGAATTCACGCGGCGAACGAGCTGAGAATGGGGAGCTTATTGCTGTCATCTCCTCCTCTTTAAGTTTCCGCCTGGTCGCCGCCGACGAAGCGCCGCTGCATAATCGTCGCGATGAAGATGATGACGAATAGCACGATGGCGATGGCGGAGGCTTCTGCCAGGTTCGGGCTGTTCCCTTCAAAGGCGGTGCTGTAGACCAGATAAGCGACCGATGTCGTCGTTCGGCCGGTTTGGTCGTTCTGCAGCACGTAGATCTGGTCGAATACCTGGAAGGTGCCGATCAAACCCAGGGTGACGACGAAGAAGGTGGTCGGACGCAGAAGGGGCAAGGTGATATGGCGGAATTGGGCCCAGTTGGTCGCGCCATCAACCTCCGCCGCTTCGTAGACGCTCGCCGGGATGCCCTGCAGCGCGGCCAGGTAAATGACCATGAGCGTGCCTGTCGTCGTCCAGATCGCCAGCGCCATGATAGTCGATAGCGCCACGCTGGGGCCAGCAATCCAATCCCAGATTTCGATATCCATAATCTCGGTCTCAATCCAGGCGCCGGCGCTGTCTTCGGTGATGCCCAGCGATTCGAGCAGCAAGTGGAACAAGCCGTCGTTGTTGGTCGTCCAGGCGACCGGTTCGTAATAGGGGCTCAGGGCGCTCAGGACGGCGTTTATCGGGCCTCCGGCGGAAAAGAGAAACAGGAAGATGAAGGAGACGACGATGGACGAGGTGATGGAGGGAAAGTAGAAAGCGGTCCGGAAAAAGCCTTTTCGCGTCAGCCAACGCTGGTTGACCACGACCGCCAGCAGCAGCGCGAAGGCCGTCTGCACCGGGACCACGCCGATGACGTAGTAGAGCGTGTTGCGGATAGCCCGATAGAAGTCATCGACCCGCCGGCCGCTAACCAGCCAGCGGTCGTAATTCTTGAGGCCGACCACATCGTAGGCCTCGGGATGATCGAGCGGGCGAGTGCCAGACCAGTTGGTGAAGCTGAAATAAAGGGCGACCAGCAGAGGCAGGATCAGAAAGACGAAGAGGATAATGGCAGCGGGCGCGACGAAACTAAGGCCGGCGGCGGCATCAGCGCGATTCTGCTGGGCCTGGGTGCTTATGGCTGCGGGTTTTCCAGTAGCGGCAGCTTCTGCGCTCACGTTCATATTCCTGCTAAAGACAACAATGCAATACAAATGAAATTGCGGATGAGACCGGCGGGCCGGCCCCATCCATTTTGCCAGGGTCAGCGGGAGTCGGCTTACTCCATTTCCGCCTGGATTTCGCGGGCGACATCGGCCGCTTCCTGCATGGCGTCGGCCACGTCCTCTTCCATCGTCATGACCAGGGTGGTCGCTTCGTTGACGGCGGCGTCGAAATCGCCGAAGCCCAAGGGGAAGATCGGGGCGGTTGCGTAGCTCGCGCCTGTGACAAAGGCGGCGTATTCCTCGCCGACGGTTTCCGACCAAAGATCAGCGAATTGCGCGCGGGCCGGCATCACGCCGAAGCCAGCGGCGGCGACCGCGTGGGCGCCATGCTCGCCTTCGCCGGTCAGGAAATTGACCAGCGCCCAGGCGGCCTCAGCGACAGCGCCTTCCGCGCGGCTGCTGACTGCCCAGCACTCGGTGAAGGTGAGTGTGCCGCGCCCCCCGTTGGGCGCGAGGGGAATCTCGGCCACGCCCCAATTCAGCTCGGGGAAGGTGTCGTTGAGATAGCCGATCGCCCAGTTGCCCTCGATGGTCATGGCCGCCGAGGCTTGGCCGAAGGCTTCGCCATTCCAGCCGGCGTTGAGGTTGCCGGGCAGGTCGCCAGCGCCGTCGGCGACGAAGCTCTGATAGAAACTGAGCGCTTCAATCGCGGCAGCGCTGTCGAAGGCGACCGCGCCGTCCATATCAAAGATTTCCGCGCCATTGGCATAGAACAGCGCCATCCAGCGGAACTTGTCGGCGGCCGCGCTCAAGCCGACCATATCGTCATTGGTGGTGGCGGCGGCGGCGGCGGCCATATCGTCCCAGGTCCAGTCGGCGCTGGGCGCGTCGATGCCGGCCGCTTCAAAGGCGTCGATATTGTAGAGCAGCGCCAGCGTGGAGAAATCTTTGGCCGCGCAATAGAGCTCGCCATCAGCGGTGAAGGCGTCGCGCAGCCCCTGATAGATGTCGTCCTGCGCCTCAATATACATTGAGCCGGGGGCCAGCAAACCGTCATATTGCCATTGCGGGAAGTCAAACTGGCCGACGGTGAAGACTTCAGCGTAATCGCCACTGGCGAAACCAGCCCGTATCTGCGTGCCGTAATCCGGCGAAATCAGCAGCTCCACGTCGATGCCGGGGTTGGCTTCTTCAAAGGCGGCCACCTGCGCCTCTTTGAATTCATTCTCCACCGGGGACGAAGAACCCGTCCAAACTCTAAGCGTCACCATGTCCTGGGCGGACGCGAAGCCAGCCAGCGAAACGAACATGGCGCAGACCAGAACGAGACCAAAAATGCGACTTGTATTCATTTGATCCTCCTTGAAAAAGGATAAGTTGGCGATTTCATGCCGGCAGTTGGTCTGGCTGCCAACATGTTTAGACTGACGGGTTGACAACATCAAAATGATGCGCCTTGCCCCGATAGGTCACAGAAAAGGAAACGCGCCGCCAGTGCGCTGGCAATTTGGGATCAACCGCTGGTCCGTCCTCGCCGATATGCAAGCCGCAGAAACCGAAGACGACCGCTTGCCACAAGCCACCGCAAGCGGCGGCGTGTATCCCATCAGCCACATTGCCCTGCTTGTCCTCCAGGTCGATAACGGCCGCCCGCTCAAACATTTCGCCCGCGATATCAGCCAATCCCAGACGCGCCCCTACCCAGGCGTGGATGGCCGGGCTCAGCGATGAACCGTGATCGGTGCGCTTGTAATAAGTCTTGAAGTTGTTAAGCATGACTTCCCTCGAGCCGACTTCGTCCCCCAGAAGCGCCATCAGCATGACGACATCCGCCTGCTTGATCACCTGCGACTCCAGCACGCGCTCATGGCCCAGCAAGCCCCAGATACCGCCGACGCGGGGCTGGTACTTCAATACCGGGATGTATTCGAGATCGAAGAAACCATCAAATTGCACATGAATCTGCTTGTCGTCATCAAAGGGGATGTACATCTTTTCGCTGATGTCGCGCCAGACGCCGAGCCGTGACTCAGACAAATCCAGCCTTTCACGCAAGCGCCGGGCGACCGCGGGAGCCGCTGTTTCCAGCCAGGCCAGCAAGCCGAGCGCCTGGCTCAAATGCCACTGCGCCAAGCGATTGGTAAAGGCGCTGTTGTCGATGTTTTCGTGGTATTCGTCAGGGCCAATCTGCCGCGAGATTTCGTAACGGCCATGTTTGCGCTCGGCGCGCTCGCCCCAGAAAACAGCCGTATCCAGCACGATCTCCGCGCCCATGTCGCGCATGAAGGCATCATCGCCGGTCCAGCGCCAGTATTGCAGCACAGCGTAGGCAATATCAGAGTTGATGTGCTGTTCGGTTTCGCCAGTCCAAATGCGGATCCGCTCCCCGTCCGCATCAGGATCAGACCACATTGGCGTCGTCTCCAGGCCAGTGTCTGTACTCTCCCAGGGGAAGAGCGCGCCAGGATAGCCGTATTCCCGCGCCTTTTGACGGGCGCCGCTCAAGCGTTTGTGACGGTAGGTCAAAAGATTGCGCGCGATGCCCGGCTGCGCCAGTGTCAACAGCGGCAGGACGAACAACTCCGTATCCCAGAAGATATGCCCTTTGTAGCCCAGGCCGCTCAGGGTTTTGGCGCCGATGCTGACATCGTCATCCTGGCGGGGCGCGGCGATGAGAAGGTGGTAGATAGCGAAGCGGATGGCGATCTGGGCGCGGTCATCGCCGTCGATCCGCACGTCGCACTGTGACCAGGTCTCGCGCCAGCAGTCGCGATGGGATTGGTGGTGCGCCTCGTAAGACGTTGCGGCTGCTTTGCGGACCGTCTCCTCAGCGGCGACAAGCGGATCGGCGACATCGCGGCTGGTGAAAATTGCGGTGAGCTTGTCGAAAGTGGCGCAGTTGCCTGGTTCGAGTTGAATCTGGCTGGAAAGCGCCGCTTCCATTTCGCCGGAGGAAGCGAGAACAGCGCCAGGGCTGGCCAAATGCGCCGCCAGGGCTATGCGGTAATCGGATTGGTTTGTCAGCGCAGCCAGGGCGGCGAAATCGCCATGAGCTTTCGTTAGCGGATCGCGCCAGTGCGTGACATTGTGGTTGGTCACAGCGCCATCCAAACAGGCTTGGACTCGGATGCGCGGCGCGCCGTCAATGGCTTCGATCGTTAGACGCTGAGCCAGCAAGTGAATGTTCGCCAGGCTGGCAAACCGCTCAAAGCAGATGCGGACAGTGCTGCCGCTTTCCGCCCGGTAGAGAATCTCTCGTCGTAAAGTAGCGGCGTGCAAGTCGAGGGTCCGGCGGTAACCGAGCAGCAGGCCGCCCTCCGGCTTTACCCAGTCTCGAGCGTTGGTTTGAAGCGCAAAGGGCGTGTCGTCTATGGCGATATGGAAGGGCAGCCAGTTGGGCAGGTTGACAAGTTCGGGGACATTGTTTTCGGCGGCTTGGTTGAAGATGCCGTGAACCAGTGTGGCCGGTGTTTCGCCTGGAAATGGTTCTTCAAAGGCGCCGCGCGCGCTTAGATAGCCGTTGCCGAGAGCGAATAATGTCTCGAAATGACGAAGCCGTTCCGGTTGGAAGGGCGATTCGCTAATCTGCCAGAGACGACTCTTGTTCACATCAGATACTCTGACTTGGGCTGCGGCGCGGGGCGAGTATGGGTCATATGCTTAACTTAAACGTTTAAGCTAGTTGAACACAGTCAGTCGCTAATGTCAAGTGCAATTAAGCCCGACTCCTTCAACGCGCAATCTGTTTGAGGCGCGCCTGGGCTTGGAATGGCCCTGGCGGCGCTCAGAGGCTCCGCAATTCAAGCACTTGGCGGGCCGCCCGATCGTCCGTGACCAGGGAATCAATGCAGCCGCTGTTGAGCGCGCCGAGTATCGCGCTGGCTTTGTCAGTTGTCCCGGCAACGGCGATCACCCTGTCGATGCGCCGCAGCGCTTCAAGGCCAATGCTGATCGACCGGCGATTGACGCCAATATCGAGCGCTTCCCCGCTGACGTCAAAGAACTGCGCGCACATGTGCCCAACCACGCCGATATTGTCCAGCCAGTCCCGTTCTTTGCGCGTTATGTAACCTGTCCAGATGATGCCTGAAGATTGCGCCTGCAACGAGCCGATGCCAATCAACACAACATTCGCGTTGGCCGCCATCTGAATGACATCGCTCACCGTTGGCTCCTGCAGGAACAGATCCCGCGTTCGCCTGTCTTCCACCAGAAGTGGCGCATGCAGATAACGATACCTGGCGCCGAGTTTGGTGGCCAGTTGCCTTGTCAAATCAATGCCTTCAATAAGCGGATTGTCCGAGCCCAGCGCGCCTATGATCGGGACCACGGTCAAGCCCTCGCTCTGCCGCGGACGGACCTGTTCCACAGTGTTGGCCAGCGAGCGACCATAAGAAACGCCCAGGGTCATGCTATCTTCCAGGGACTCATCAAGCAAGCTCGCGCCGAGTTTGCCCAGTCCATTCCGGATTGAGTCGAAGGAGCGCCCCCGGCTGCGCAGAACGCGCGCCTCCCGCAGCGCAAAGGCGGACTTCATCGCCGCTTCCAAAGCGTGATCGCGCAAGACTTCATAATTGACTGTGATAGTCACGATGCCGGTGTCGCGCGCGCGCCGCAGCAGCCGCGAAACCGTCGAGCGCGAGAGGTTCAGCCGCCGTCCGATCTCGCTCTGGGTCAATTCCTGTTCGTAATACAGGCGGGAAACTTCAATGAGGGTTTGATGTGGCTCAACCGCATTTGACAAAACCATAGCTCAACTCGCTCCGCGATATTGTGCAATCTATGGGAAGATTCCAGAATTTATGTTGATTATCGGATAAAAACCTATTCTTTTCAGCGAGATTCTGCACATTTTCTCAGCATTCTTGCGCGATGTTAGCCACGCGATAAGGTTTGGATCAGGCAAGTGCCTCAGGTTCATATCTGCGGCGCGCGCTGGCAAGAGCCCGGAAGCAAAGGTCAAAATGCAGATAGACAAGATCACCAGAGAATCCTGGATACTCAGCAGCTTCCCGGAATGGGGCACCTGGCTGAATGAAGAGATCGAATCGGAAACCGTGGCGTCAGACAGTTTCGCTATGTGGTGGCTGGGGTGCTGCGGCATCTGGCTTAAGTCGGCTGGCAACACTAACCTGTGCATCGACTTATGGGTTCAATCCGGCAAACGGACGCAAGCGGCCAAGTGGATGCGCGACCAGCATCAACATCAACGCGCCAGCGGAGTGCGCTTGACCCAGCCTAACCTGAGAAACGCAATCGTGCCGCTCGACCCATTCGCCATCCGCGAGGTGGACGCGGTGCTGGCCACCCACGACCACAGCGATCATATTGATGTCAACGTCGCCGCCGCAATCATCAAGAATTGTGATGCCGATATTCCTTTCATCGGCCCCCGAACCTGTGTCGACAAGTGGGTGGGCTGGGGTGTGCCGCGGGATCGCTGCATCGCAGTAGCCCCAGGCGACTCCGTGACCATCGGCGATATTGAAATCGCCGTGCTTGATTCTTTTGATCGGACCGAACTCGTCACTGCGCCGCCCGAAGTCGTATTGAAGGGGAAAATGCCCCAGGATATGGACGAAAGAGCCGTCAACTACCTATTCAAGACCAGCGGCGGAAATCTCTACCACGCGGCTGATTCGCATTACTCAAATTGGTTCGCCAAGCATGGCAACGACCACGAGATCCATGTGGCGCTCGGCAACTTTGGGGACAACCCGCGCGGCATCACGGACAAAATGAGCTCGCTGGATCTGCTTCGCATGGCCGAATGCCTGAATTGCGATGTCGTCATCCCCGTGCATCACGATATTTGGACTAATTTCCAGGCGGATCCCAACGAGATACTCCTCTTGTGGCAAATGCGGAAAGACCGGCTGCAATACAAGTTCAAGCCCTTTATCTGGCAAGTAGGCGGCAAATATATTTTCCCCGACGACAAAGACAAGATCATCTTCAACCACCGGCGCGGCTTTGAAGATGTCTTCGCTATCGAGCCGGATCTGCCGTTCAAATCCATGCTCTGATCTGGCTTGGCAGCCTCGGCAAAACCGGCGTCGCCGACAGTTCAGTTGACAAACGAGAGAAAGGAAACGAAGGATATCGCAGCAAATGACAACCTAACATGCAACCTGTTCAATCCAGAAGGAGCAACGTCATGAAAATACGAAGAATCACATTGGCGCTTTTGGCAATTTTGCTTTTGTCGCTGCCCCTCGCAGCCGCGGCGCAAGACAGCTTTGATCCCTATGCGCCCTATCGGGGCGATACCATCGTGGTGAGTTGGCCTTCGCTATACCACTTCACGCAAGCCGCCACGCTCATACCACAATTTGAAGAGGAGACCGGCATCAACGTTGAAGTTGATTTCCTGCAATATCAAGCCATGAAGCCCGCGCAGGAAGTTGAGCTGCAAAAACCGCGCACCGGTGAATATGATGTCGTTGCCTGGGTCGTCTTCACCAAATCCGAGTATGTCATCAACGGCTACCTTGAGCCGCTCGCCAATTTCTTTGTGGATCCCGCCTTGGCCGACCCCAGCTACAACCCCGAAGACCTGGTCGCCGCCTGGGTTGAGACCGGCGGCGTCGTTGGCGGCAAGAACGCTTACCTGCCGGGCCCTACCCAGGCGCTCTATGGCCTGCCCTTCGGCGCGGAGACCAGCATCATGGCCTATCGCAAAGACATATTTGAAGAACACGGCCTGGATGTGCCCGTCACCTATGACGATATGCTCGAAGCCGCCGCCTACATCACGGAGAACGTCGATGGCGTTTATGGCATGACCAGCCGCGGGGCCGCGGGCCATCAGATTGTGCACGGCTGGCTGCTCCACCTGAGCCCCTATGGCGGGGTCATATTCGATGACAATTGGGAACCGGCGGTCACATCGCCGGAAGCGATTGCGTCGCTCGAAGCCCTGAAAACCATCATGGACAATTCGCCTCCCGGCGTCGAAGCCTACGGATTCGGCGAACAGGCAAATGCCTTCCTGCAGGGCGATGCCGCGATGTATGTCGATTCGCACAAGATCGCGGCTATGACGCGAGATCCAAATCAGTCCCTGGTGGATGGCATGGTCGGCTATGCCTTGCATCCCAAAGTCGGCGATGCCGAGTGTGGCTTGTCCGAGACTGGCGGTTTCGCCATGGGGATTCCATCCAACTCCGCCAACAAGGAAGCGGCTTTCCTCTTCATGCAGTGGATGACGAGCCCGCGCATCGATCGCCAACTGGCGCTTATCGGCGCAGATCCAGCCAGAGTGTCAACCTTGAATGATCCGGAGTTGCAAGAGATGTTCCCGGAATATCCGGTTGTCGTCGAGCAGCTTGAGTGCGCCAACCCGAATTGGCGTCCGCTAATCCCCGAATGGGGCGCCCTGAATGCGCCGATTTTGGGCGTCTATGTCTCCGAATACGCCACCGGCAACATGACCGCGGAAGACGCGATGGCGCAAGCCGCGGAAGAAATCCGCGCGGAAATGGAACGGGCCGGCTACTACGGCTGGGCCAGCATGGATATGTAAGCCGATCTCGGCTGTTTCCAGTAGTTGGAAACGTGATGTAGTGCAAACATGATGGGAAGCTGAACATCGGCTTCCCATCCAGGAAAAGAATTTGGAACCGTTATATGCAGCGCTCTTTCAAAATTCGCCAAATACGAATCGCATATATGTTCCTCTTGCCCGCGATTATCGTCTTTGTCCTCGGGCTTGTCGTCCCGCTCGTCAACACATTTGAGTTGAGCTTCAACCGTCTTTCGATGGGCTCGCGCTGGTCGGATCGCGCTTATGTGGGCGCCGAGAATTACGAGCGAATGGCCGAGGACGATCACGTGCGCTCGTCGATTGGCGTGACGCTTCGTTTCGCAGCTGTGGCGCTTGTCGCGGAGCTGGTCATCGGCATGGGCTTGGCGCTGCTCCTGGAGAAGCCAATCAAGGGCGCGACTGTATTCAGGACGATATTCATCTTGCCGCTAATGGTCTCGCCGGTCGCGGTCGGCTTGATCTGGCGCTACTTGCTTGATGGTCGCATCGGGTTGGTCAATCATTACCTGGGGCTGATCGGCATACCGCCCCAAACCTGGCTTGGCCAGCCGGACTTGGCCTTTTTCTCCATCGTCATCACCGATATCTGGCAGTGGACACCTTTCATCTTCATCATTCTGCTGGCCGGTTTGCAAGCGCTGCCTGCCGAAGTGATGGAAGCCGCGCGCATCGACGGCGCCAATTGGCCGCAGATGACCTTCTTGATCAAGATTCCAATGCTGCGCTCGATCTTGCTGGTCACTGTCCTGCTGCGGTTGATTGATGTATTCCGCGCCCTGGAAGTGATCTTCGTCATGACATTTGGCGGGCCGGGCCGCAGTACGCAGGTGCTTTCCCTGCACATTTACAAGACCGCTTTCACCTCCCAGGCCCTCGGATACGCCTCGACGATCGCTGTCGCGCTCATGTTCATCATGCTGGTGTTGAGCCTGGTATTGCTGCTGTTTTCCAATCCCTTGAAAGACAGAGCGGACTTCTGATATAGGTAAGCTAACGTGAACTCGATTCTGCGCGTCAACAGGGCCGCCGCCCTGCAATATACGGTCTTGATCATCCTGGCGCTGATCTCTTTGGGCCCGATTATCGTCATGTTTATCACATCGTTCAAAACGCAAGTCGATATCATGTCCAGCGAGTCCATGTGGGTCTTTGAACCGACTTTTGACAATTACAGCCACGTCTTCGAAAACAAGTTCGCCCTGTTCTTGCAAAATTCGATTATCGTGGCGCTTGCTTCCACAGCCTTGTCCCTGCTGGTTTCGGGTATGGCGGCTTATGCCCTGGCGCGGCTGGAATTCCCCGGGCGCTCGCCCATGGCGTATTTCACGCTGATCATCCGCATGGTGCCGCCGGCCGTGCTCGCCATCCCCATCTTTATCCTGTGGCTAAATTGGGAATTGTTCCTCTTTGATCTAATTGACGCCACGCCTTTTCTGTACGAAATGGAAAACCCCGATCCCTACTTGTTCGCCGAGGGGTTGATCGACGGCCGCATTGGCCTGACACTCTTCTATACTGCGCTCAATCTACCCTTCGCTATTTGGCTGCTCATCGGCTTCTTGCGGCAAATTCCGACTGAAATCGAAGAAGCCGCAATCGTCGATGGCGCGTCCCAATGGCAGGTCTTCCTGCGCGTCATCTTCCCCTTGATGCGCCCCGGCCTGGCTGTCGCCGCGATCTTCACTTTCCGCATTTCCTGGAATGAATTCCTGCTGGCGCTGGTATTGACCGACCGCAACACTCGCACGCTCCCGGTTGGCATAACGCTCTTTTTGACCGAACAGGGCGTGCAGTGGGGGCGCATCATGGCCATGGGCACACTGATCGTCATTCCGCCGCTGTTGCTGACCTTCGTGGCCGCGCGGCAAATTATCGCCGGCATGACCGCCGGAGCTGTGAAGGGATAATTTGATGCACAAGCCGCTATTGCAGCTCGCGCTTGATACCCAGGATTTGCCTTCCGCGCTCGCTCCCCTGCAGGGCGCCGCGCCGCATATCGACATCATCGAAGTCGGCACGATACTGTGTTTGGCTGAAGGGATGGGCGCAGTCAGGATTATACGCAGTTTGTTTCCCGACAAGACTATCCTGGCAGACGTCCGCATCGCCGAAGCCGGCGGCATCATCGCCAAAATGGCCTTCGAGGCCGGCGCCGACTGGATAAGCGTGGTCAGCGGCGCGGCGCCGTCAACAGCCGAGGTGGTCTACAATGTCGCGCGGCAGCACGGCGGCGATGTGCAGATCGAACTCAGCGAAGGCTGGACATGGGCTCAAGCCGCGCGCTGGCGGGCAATTGGCATAAACCAGGCGATTATCCATCGCAGCCGTGATGCCGAGGCGCAGGGAGAACTCGCTTGGGCCAAGGCGGACTTGGACAGCATCC
Organism: Phenganax stokvisi; assembly: GCA_025400075.2. Lineage (NCBI taxonomy): Eukaryota > Metazoa > Cnidaria > Anthozoa > Malacalcyonacea > Clavulariidae > Phenganax > Phenganax stokvisi. Next base: position 70,320 of record JAODVQ020095119.1, read on the forward strand.
GCCGGCTGGCCGATATGGGCTACCGCGTCACGGTGGCGGGCAGCGTCCGCGTTGACGATATCCCCGCCTTCGCCGGCCTTCCCGTTTATATCTTCATCGCCGGCCGCGCGATTCGCAATGCGCCCGATCCAGCCCAAGCCGCCGCCAATTTCCAACGAGCGCTTCAAAACGCATACCCGCTAACGCAGCGGGCGATGTAAACTGCCGATGCCGACGCCTCTGCCCCTGGGTATCTACGAGAAGGCTCTGCCGCTTGATGTCGATTGGCATGAACGGCTGGACATGGCGCGGCAAGCTGGCTTTGACTTCGTCGAGCTTTCTTGCGACGAAAGTGAGGAGCGGCAGGTCCGGCTGGATTGGGGGCCAGCTGAGCGCGGCTGCCTGCGCGATGCGATCGGCAAAAGCGGCCTCCCCCTGCTATCCATGTGTTTGAGCGCGCATCGGTCGCTGGCATTGGGCAGCCTGGATGCGCGGACGCGGCAGAATGGGCTGGACCTGCTGCGCAAGGCGATAGATTTCAGCCTGGACCTGGGCATTCGCATCATTCAGATCGCCGGCTACCACGATTTCTACGGAGTCGTCGATAAAGGCACGCGCAGCCGTTACAAAGAAAGCTTGGCGAGCGGCGCAGCCTGGGCCAGCCAGGCCGGCGTGATGCTCGGCGTGGAAACCATGGAGGGCATCGACGTTGTCGATTCGATTCACAGCGCAATGGAGTTGGTTGAATATCTGAATTCACCCTGGTTCCAGATATATCCCGATATTGGCAATATCGCGGCGCAGGGCTATGACCTGTCTGATGAGCTAAGGCGCGGAAAGGGCCATATCATTGGCATACATGTCAAAGATTCGCGGCCAGGAGAACCGCGGCGCGTGCCCTTTGGCGAAGGCGTCGTGCCCTTTGCAGCCGCCTTTAGGACCTTGGCGGAGCTAAACTACTCCGGCCCAATTCTTATTGAGATGTGGAACGATAACAGACCGGATTCAATGGATTTGATCGCCGCCGCCCGCCGCTGGGTGGCCGGCAAGATGGCGGAAGGCGGGCTTTCAGGCGATGCCGCGCTTTGATGTGACCACAATCGGCGAAGGCCAACTGCGCTACAGCGTACCCATCGGCGCGCATCTCGAACGCGCAACGCAGCTTGATGTGAACGTCACCGGCACCGAAGCCAATGTCACTAGCTTGCTCTCGCGCCTGGGCTGGCGCTGCGGCTGGGTGAGCGCGCTGCCGAACAGCCCGCTGGGGCGGCGCGTCGCCAATGAATATGCGCAATCCGGGCTCGATCTGTCTGCCGTAGTTTGGTCTGACGAAGGCCGCCTGGCGATCTACTATGTTGAATTCGGTCTGCCGCCGAAGGGCACGCAAGTCTACTACGATCGCAAAGGCACATGCTTCGTGAATATGACGCATGAAGACATCGACTGGGATTATTTGCTTGATACGCGCCTGCTGCATATCTCGGGCTTGAGCGTGCCATTGTCACCGTCGATACGCGCCATTTTGACCGAAGCCGTGGAACGGGCGAGAGCCGAGCGCATTCCGATCAGCTTTGATATGAATTACCGCCGCCGCATCTGGACAACGGCTGAGGCGGCGGCGGCGATCGCGCCATTTCTTGATGCAATCGATATTCTTTTCTTTGCGCGCGGCGACGCAGAGCGAATGTACGGTTTCACTGGCAAGCCGCATGACATAGTCCGCAAGCTGGGCGGCTTGACCGCAGCCAGCGCTATTGTCACCTCGCTCTCGAGCGAAGGCATAATCGCTTGGGACCGCCATACTTTTCACATCGAGCCGGCCAAGAACATCCAGGTCCTCGACCGCATCGGCGCGGGCGACGCGATGGTCGCTGGCGTTTTGCATGGCTGGCTCCAAGGGGATCTATTCAAGGGGCTGCGATACGGCGTACTCACCGCCGCCCTCAATCTCACGCATTACGGCGATGCTGTCTACGTTTCGCGCGAAGAGCTGGAAGAATTGCTTGATGGTCCGAATTCCGACATCGTGCGTTGAAAATCACTCGCGTCAGCAATGTTTGAATCCGCCATTGCCCAGCTTGGCGCGTCAACGATTTTGATATCTCAATTGCCGGCCGCAATCCGGCTCAGCGGGTCAATGAAGCGCTCGGCAACTTCAGCCGGCGTATCGTAATAGGTTCGGGCGCGGGTCCAGGCTCGGGAGCGCGGCATATCCAGGTGCAGATGCGCCGCGTAGATATTCTGCGCGCCTTTGCCCACCGTGCCGATCTGCTGGCCGCGCACGACGCGATTACCCTTCCTGACCAGCTTCCTGTCCAGGTGCGTGTAGCGCAAGCAGGTCCCGTCGTCATGCTCAACCGTGACTGTATTGCCGAAGCCCTTGGGCAAGTAAACCGAGTCGATCACGACACCGTGTCGCATGGCGTATACCGGCGCTCCGAAACAGCCGTAACGGGCAATGTCGATGCCGCTGTGATGCTTTCCATGAAAGGCCGGGTAATCTTCGTTAAGAAGCACAGCGCCGTAACCCAGCGTGACGCGCCAGCCGCTTCCGGACGGAATCATGACCGTAGATGCGGGGTCAATGGGCGACGTGATCGCGGCCGCAGTGATCGCCGTGGCCGGCCGGCCGATCGGCCCAATCTCCTGCGGAATACGGAGATAATCCCCGCTCGGCAGGTCAAGGCGGTCGCTGTTGCCGAAGCCAGGATAATGCTCGCTAACCAGCCGCTTCAGCCAGGCATTGAAGTGATCATCGCTGGAATCGGCTTCCGCCATCTGGGATATGAATGTTTCCAGGAACAGGCCGAGGTTCGGAATCGGCGTCTTGTGTCCCAGCCCCAGGCGCGTCTCGGTCTGCAGCAGCAATTGATGCCGCAAGCCGAACTTGACCGCCGCCAGCATGACAACAAGCGTCGCTACCGGCTCGCTGATGCCTCGGGGCGCGCAGGATACGGCATAGACGCGATACAACCAGTCTCGCGGCCTGGCATCATGTTGAAGCGCCTTTTGCGCCAGCTCCTCCGGAAAGACGCGCTGAATCACCTCATACGCGATATCGAGAAGATCGCGCGACGGCTCGCCTGGCGCCAACTGACGCGCTTCTTCGGCGACGGCGGCCGGCGCTTCCTCCACCGCTTGCGCTGTGCCGAAGGCACTCAGAACCTCGCTGGCTAGCCGCAGATGCTCGCGCGCCTCCGCAATCTCTCGCAGCGCCAGCTTTACTTGATCCGGTTCAGGCAGCCTCTGCGTCATGACCGCCCTCGCTTCCATTCTGGCCGGCATTCTCGGCCTGCTCGCGATCCCGGCAGCCAGCGCGGCGCCGCTTTCTTTTTATCCATTTTCTACCCCTTGTGATTCAGCCGTTCCAGTTCGGCTATACGCGCCTTGAGCGCCTGATTCTCCGAATGCAAAGCCACGATCTCCGCCTTCAAGGCGATGCGCTCGTCCTGCAATTCACGAATGGTTTGCTTGTTCGCCCGCACCTCTTCTTCCATCATGCGGAAGGCGCTGTTCTCCTGCAGCAAATGCTGATCCACGATCCTGTGTATGAGCTCGGCCTGCCCCCACATCCAGTCCTGCGGTTAAGCCCCTCCCTCTTTATGGGATGCCCGCCATAGAGATGGCGGGAGGGGTTTGGG